>JAJJHQ010006398.1:794-190721 GCA_021223825.1 Drosophila ironensis
GCCAGATATTTTAGTTATGAGCTGGCAAAGTTGGCCAAAAGATACGAAAATTTTCCCTTTTGCGTTTTGCTGTATTACTCAGCGAATACATCTCCGATCCTAAATTGTTGTATATCCACGGATTCGTCAGGAATACATCTCCGATCCTAAATTGTTGTATAATTAGCTTTCCATCAAGGTATTCCCCGTGGTTCTGCGATTTTTTTTGCAAAAGTTATGAGCTGGCAAAGTTGAGAAAAATTACCGATTTTCGATTTTTCCCATAATTTTGGGGTGATGACGAATTATAGCCCTTTTTGCGATTAGCGCATAAAAGATACAAAGGTCTTGGTGGATTAGGTTAATCTTTAAGAGAACCAACATATAAACTAAACCACAATTTTTAATTTTATTTTTTTGAAAATTTATAGATTAGATTTGAAAAATGTATCCTTAAACATTATTAGATGCATTGTAAACTAAGTATTTTTGGAAATCAATGACACTTGTTTTTCAAGAAATCCTCAAAACCAAAAGCAGTGTTTAAGCAGAATATTAAGAATACAATCTAACGTTTAGAAAGCAACCCATTGCAGCTCTTTGGTTTGTCCAAGTGTACTCGTATTGGAGGCTTTCTTTCCGTCCTCTGTACTGGAATTTATCAATATGCATTCCGCCGGCGTTTTCCCGGAAACTTTGCATACTTCAAGGCAAGCCAAGACAAGCCACCTTGCGCAGTGGCATTATTAATTTGTTGGATCCTTTTTTCGTGTGAGACCTTGCTACCGATGCCATCCCTTTTCGTGTCGTGCGAGACGTGTCGATGCTTAATGTTTGCCCAGTGCCACACGCTTGTAATGTCTCCTTTGGTCGCTGCCGTTGTCCCTCCTCATTTTTGATCTTTTGAGAGCTTCGTTTTTTTTTTTTGTGTCCCCTCTGGCCACTTGACATTGTGTCCCGCATTACCCCGCCCACTGACACCGAATGGCACTTGTCACCCCGGGTGAGTGGAGTCGGGGAATAGGGCAATGTTTGGAATACAATAAATGTAACACTTCAAATGCCAAGTACTCAAGGTCAAGGTGAAGTGCCAGAAGCCCTCCCGCCCCCGTCCTTTCACAATCGAAACACCAAAGGGCGAAGGAGCCCGGAATTCTCACAATATTTGAGGTTGTAAAGTAATGTTCCAGGGAATTTCGAGATTTAATTGGAACTGGGAATTCCTGCAGGCCAAATTGAGCAAAGCAATGCGAGTCGAACCGAGAGGAACCGAACCGAAAAATAAGACAGAGCTTAAAGGCTGGATTATCGTAATAAAAATTGAAATTCCAGGCAACCGTTTATTGGCCAAAAGTAACAAAAAGGAAAACAGCTTATATCAGCTTTGCTCGATCCGTATAAATGTTTTTCTTTCATATATGTGCATTTACACGACAATAAAAGTTAACGATTGAATTTTTTCAAGCAATAAAGAGTTATCGTCCTTTTAGTAATTGACATTGTTTGGGTAACAGATTAATAACTTTAGTTCCATAAATAATTGCGTTTAAAACCTTAGTAAATACGAAAAGCCAGGCGAAAGTTAATTCATTAATATCGTAATTACCTTTTGTTTAAGCCTTTCAAGAAGCTGGCCTACGCAAACAGAATCTTTTTGTAATTTAGGGGCCCACTTTGATACCATCAATCTATATTCAAGCCTAATTTCATTAACTTATGAGTTTTAAAATGTATTTACTCTTAGCCCCCACCCGTCCGGTCCCAACCTTCTGTGGCTTTTGTGCGTTTCCATTCCTCATCTCCGGCTTTCTTTTATTTGGCTGCGTTAAAAGCTTTTTTAAGCCGCTTTTATCAGGTCTTTTATGGAGACCCACCTCATTTCTCGGGTTACGCCAGCATGCACAGCGTAGTACTATACAACTCTTTTGTTTACTTAGGCATCCATCCCCATGTCTACCCCTATTTCTGCAGCAGTCCTCGTTTCGCCCCTAATCCTCACTCCCTATCATACATGTCATTACAAACAAATGCCACATCCTCGGGCTCAAGCCATTTGAGGTCTATAAATAAACCCAACAATGGCCCCCCGTCTAACAGATTTTCCCGGAACCACCCGGGCCCCTCCCCCTTGCCCTCCTCCTTGCCACGCAGCAAGCGTTAACGTAAAAGATTAAATTCGTTACACGACTAAGGCCCATGTATAAAAAAAAAATGGGTAAACGTAAACGTGGTATGGCCACGCCTCTTGGGGCTGAGATGCTCCCACATTTCTTTTATTTCGGTTTTTGGAGGCGAAAACTTTTCCCCCTTCCATCATATTTTCCATCATATTGTTTCTCCTCTTATTGTTTTTCCGCGTCAATTTCCTATTTGTATTTGTGACAATTTCTTTTCGCTTTGCGCCGTTTCCTTGGCTTTATTGCTTTTCTTTTACTTTCTATTACACTTGATTCTTTCTCTCAGTTTGTTTTTTTTTTTGTTTTCCTCATTTTCAATGAGCTTTTGTTTGACTTTCCGACTTGCCTTGACTTGTAGTTGCTTTTTTTGTTTATTTATTTGGAGGATTTTTTGGGAAACAGAAGGTAAAAGTTTCAGATGCTATTTGCTTGGAATCTTTCGCTATATATTATAATTTTTTTTTTGCTTTTTCGAGTTTGAGTTGATACTTTGATTGGCATTAAAAGTGTTATATGAGCTAGGCATAAGTTTTAATAGCCTTGTGGGAGATGACGACTGGATGGCATGGGATGGATGGATGCTTCATAGTCTGGTACGAGTATAATTTCGCCAAGGCCCGTATTCATTTCCATTCCGATGTCCTTGTTCGTGTAATTGCTCACTCCCAGCAGTCGGAATCTCTGTTTGTATGTGACAAAGTTTCCTTTTTGATGCTCGGACTTTAGTGCCGGCCATAAAATACTTAGTCTCGGTGGAAACGCTTGTTTTTACACTCTTTCCTTCATGTTTATTGTTATGCCATCGCCATCAAGCATCAGTCGTAGCTCCATCACCATTCACCATCACGAGAATTGCCATAGTCTTTGGTATTTGGTATTCAATCAAAGCTCAAATGGCCGGGATTAGCAGGAAAATTCGAGCTGTGTACTTTGTCTTCGTTTAATGTCCTTTTAATTGCACTAGAATAGCTGATTTAATAGCGGTTTCCCAGTTACTGCCAGGTGATAAAGTCGAACGGCAATGCAGTTCCATTAATTGATTAATCCCCGCGAAAATAATCAGGCAGGAAATTAACTTTAATTGGGTAGAGTTACCCCCCACACATAAAAATTCATCAAACGCAAAATAATTTATTTGGATGTTTTCTGCATCCTTTGTTAGTTTACCAAGCCAATTAAAGTCAACCCTTCGGAAAGTTTACCGTAATTGAAACTGAAAAAGCCCCTAAAAAACTAGTCAACTTTGGATGACTCCAGTATTTCATACAAACAACAAATTTAACTTTCACTGCCTGCTGCCAGGTACAATTTATCAGAAGTTTCATTTCAATTTCCCTGGCCTCTCCATTCCTTACAGACCTTAGCCCATCTGAACAGGGAAAAACTTAAACGAGCAACAGCTCCGCATTAAGCAAACAATTTGCTACTCATCGTCCAGGATGCTTTGTGGTCAAGTCAAGCTATGCAAGTTTTCTCAATCCCCTAACTTGGGAGCTTACTCTGCAGTGAAGAAGCTTGAAGTGTCGTGTAATTTCAAGGAATAATTATCTAATTACTTGATGGGTTATGGTAAATATAAGCAATAAACCAGACTGATTGCTTAAAGCAATATATTTGCTGACGAATTTCCAGTGTTGCATAGTTTGAATAAATACTAACGGGTCAATTAATCCCCTGAATTTTGTGATTGAACCGTGTAAAGGACCTACACAATTCGGTTTATTCCAGGTTGGTTATTTCAGCTCTTGCTGCCTTGTTTGTAAGTTCAGCCACAGCAAAGGGGAACGTAACAGCAAATCTCACTTTGAATATTTCATGAGTTAAGTTTCCATTTCATCGTTTCGCCAAAAAGGTTCCACGCCTCTCCTGTTGTTTGGTTTGGCTCCCTTTTTTCCGAATACGCATCTTCAAATTGTTTTCACCGCTTGTTTTCAGAAGCCAGAGAAAATATTACTGCAAATTTCAAATGCAATTTGCTGCACTTTAAACTTGCCTTCGACTTGGTCCGCCCCATCGTCCTGGCTGGGATCCTGGCTGGGATCTTTTGTGCCGTTTTTATTATTTGTTTTGCCAAAGCAGACACGTACGTCGTACGACGAGGAGGAGCACTCGAATGAAGTTGAGACACATGGCTGGCAAAAGTTTCCGAACTTTGTGCATTTCCATTTTTTCTCTGCGCTTTTCTTTCCGAGATATTTTCCTTTTATTATATGATTGCCATAAGTTTTTGTCGCGCTTGCTTTGCTTTGTGATGATGTGATTGCAAACGTATAAACACGTTTAATGGTTTGAAATCTAATGATTCTTGGCTCGGAGTTTTTCCATTTTCCTGAAATGGGTTTTTATGGGCAAAGCAAATTATGGCTTCTTAGTTTGCTGATGTTATGTATACTTATTTATTATTTCGTTTTAGTGTGGATAGAAGGCAGTGCAGTGACATTAACTCTTTCAAAAAGTGCATAAACTATCATATTCAATTCACTTTAACTGACATATTTATGAATGGGATCGAAACTATAATAATGCATAAAACCGTTTAATATTTATACAGACTCCGGAGAGTTTCAGATCTTATTTTTAAGCTCCTGGGATAGTCGAACATTTAAAATTAAAACGAATCTAATGCAACTGGAAGTTCCTTTGAACAGGAATAAATTTCGATTGCTAGTGCGTAAGACTTGAGGCGCCTTAGAGTGCAATTGCCATGCTCATCCCTCCGCACATCCATCAAGCCATTTCGCTTGGCCTCCAAGTACATCGCAGAGCCACAGACGATTTGCAATCGAAATCCTTTCAGCAGCACACACAGGCAGGCAGGCAGGCCGAAAATGCATTTCCTATCGACGCATCCTTCCATTAAGTGCAGCCAGTGAGTGGAGGCAGAGTCGCCTTCGTTAGCTTTGACCGCAACAGGCAACAAATCAACTTAATTGTGTGTAGAAACGTCAGAGGCCAAACCATGTGACACTTCCTCGGCTTTGAAAGTTTTTGACCCAAATTTGCATATGGCCACAGGCAGAAGCAGCAGCAGCAGCAGCAACGGCGGGAAGCGGCAGGATTCGGGTTATTTTCCATCATCATTTGAAAGGCAACTCAAATGGCAATATGCTCAACGCTCCTTGGTGCTCGGAACTTCTTGCAAGAGCAAATAAACATCCGCTCCATGGGCATTTAATTAGTGTCACTTCTCCGTCGGTCTTCTTCAGCCAACTTCCGATTGCTTTAGTTTGTCGGAGCGGGAGCAGGAGGTGCCGTGGGTATATGGGGGCGAAATTTCCAGCAACAAGTAAATTTAATTACACACACGAAAGTTGATGTTTTTGTCCCCGCTCGCCCCGGCCCCTGCCACGTAGCAGAACTTCGCTCTAACTCGAGTCAACTTTTTATATTTCTTTGGCGCTGGTAAAAATTTTATTTGCCAATTTGTTTTGCTCTCGGCTCTGGTCGGGGGAACCACCGAACGCCGCACCCCCCCAAAATCCGTAGTGTCTTTTATTCACTCTCTACAAACGAGAGGCAATGGCAACGGCAGCGGCAACACTCACATGACCCGAGGCAAATTTAATTTGAATGAAGCAGCGCCAGCGAGCACATTACGCATACGCCACGTTGTGCCGACTGTCTTACGGCAGCTGGTGGCAGCTGTTACCGCGCACAAAGTCAACGTGCGCTTGGCATTTTGGGCAAACAAACACAACACAAGCGAATAATAATAACAATATTATGCTTTGTCTGAGTCGCGCCTCCTGAAATTTTAATGACTAAATGTCACATTAACAGCCGAAATGGATTTCCACGATGCGACAGGTCTGAGAAATGTGTTACCCGTGAGAAAAGCCAGCCATAGCGGCATTCAAATGCCATTGCTTGGATACACTTAAGAAATCCTTGAAAGTGTACCTGTAATAATTGAAATCCAATTAATAATGCCTTATGATTCTATCTCTTAGCATAAAATTGATAGACCACTTGAAATCTTATGACAAAATCTATATAACTGAGAGCTTGTTTTCACGGTGAATTTCAATGTTTAGTTTCCTTAATTCAGTTTATTTAAGCTTAAATTGAAGGGCAGTCAATTTTTTTTCGCTGTATGTTTCGTCATTAATATGTTGCCGTATTATTGCTGGCGCTGTTGTTACCGCTGGCTGCTCCCCCACATGTCATGTGGCATCATCTCCAACTGGGGAGCTGCCGCTCCGCTTCGCTCCTCCACTGTTCATTTACCTCAGTCCATCAGACAAAGCTTATTTCGCGCTCGACTGCTCAACCGACCGACTGCTCCACTGGCTGGCTGAGTGAGTGAGTGGCTGAGAGTGAGTGACTCTGGGTTACACCTGCTCCTCCGTGGTCCTGCCGCGCTCCTGGTCCTGCTACTGCTACCTGCGCCTTTATTATTCTTTCGCTTCCATCGCCTTTGCCGCCGCCACCTACCCATATGTATACACATATACTCGTATGAGCAATCAAATTGGCGTTGCACGTAGCAAGTTAAATCTGGAACATAACTGCGGGTAATGGAAGGGGATTTGGGTGCAAAGGATGCCGGAACGGGCGGACTACCTGCAGCATTTGATTTCGTTTTGATTGATATTGTTTGCTCGCTGATATTTTAAGCTGATTATAAGCGGAGCATACTGTGTGCGATGTCACTTGTTAACTGACTGCCAAGAGGACAAGGGAGTCTTCTATGGGATGTTCGAATAATACGAAAATGATAGGTGCGCGAAATTTAATTTTCTTTGAATTTATCGGGAATCCTTTAACCGGAGTCTACTGTATATTAACTTTCAAAACCCACATGCTATATGCTTATGATAAATGTTGGCAAATTTGAAAATAATATTAATGTGAAATACACGGAAATGGATAAATAATTGTGTGCCTGAGGGGAAAACCGAATTGGAGATAAATTTATTTCTATAAGGGTAGAAAAGTAAGAACCTTTTTTTTGGAATTAAATTGGACTATTTTCACCTTTCCCGACACATCCGAAACGAACATCCTTTGGCCTATCCTTTTAGCATTTTAAGTGCTTGCCCGTGAGCTCATTATCCTTAGGCGGCTGTCGATGGGAAATCCAACAAACCGCATTCCTAGACGAGGACCAGGACTAGGACCCAAACCCTTCCCCTGCCGCATAAACTTACCCCTTGACGCCCATTAGCAATCGTTATCTTCAGAGATAGCCAAGCGAATTCCCATTAACTGCATTTCAGAGAAATGTCAACTGGATTTTCTTGTACCAGTTTTCCACTTGGCCCGCTGTGCTGACGTACACCTGCCGGTGTGTGTGCTCTTATTTGTGTGTATATCCCTTTTTGGCTGAAAGGATTACCCCGCCGTGCTGCCGGCGTCCTTCTGCCACCGGCGCATAAGTTGTGCAAATATATACAGACGATGCAGTGGCTTACAACTGATTTAATATGATAATTGGAAAGTGAGTCAAAAGATAAAGAAAAAAACACCCCCTACGCACTCGACTTTCCCGGCCGCCTGCTTGGTGGCATTTAGCATTCATGCAAAAAAACTTGAAAGGCTTCACAGCTACCACGGACGACGGCGCACACATCATTGCCAACTGGTGTGTGCTTTTTTCAATTTTCAACTGCCTCAATTAGGCGGCTTCCCGCAAAAAAAACACACACACACGCCCCCTCGCCGGGGCCAAAACTCAAACTCAAATTTAACCCAGCCAACTTGACATAACCAGCCAGAACCGCCGCCAAACTCGAGTCTAGCCAAAAAAGTGCAAAGAAACGGAAAAGTTTTACAAAATGCTTGTTATAAAATTTAATGAAACCGCACATGAAGCCGCATTATTTTTTGAAAACTCGCAGCTAACGGAGAGCAAGCATTCAAAATGTTTCACTTGCTTGAGAAAACAAGCAATTATAAAGTAGTGAAAACAAGCATTAATTGCTTGCATGAGGTTGTTTTAAATATATTAAGGCTAAATGTTTTTTGCATAGAGTATTGGGTGAGCCACTGAAATACATAATGAAGTTATTTGAGCTTTAGAATTGTTTTAAGGTTTAAAATATATTAGTTGTGTTGCTGTCTGGGTTTACTTATTTTGAAAAATTTTGAGCATGTTTAAAATTATTTTAAAAATTGTAGAGCATGTTTACAGTCTGCTTTTGGGAAGGGAAAACCCAATCCCTGTTGCCTTTGCGCTGACGAGGCATTCACTTTCTGCCCCTCGGTTTTTGGTTATATTTTTTTGCGGCAAGGCAACAGCGCAACCGTCTTAATGGTTTATGAATTTGCTTATCACGTATTTTTCTGGCAGGCCATATACGCGGTCGCTTTTCGCCAAATTAAATGGGTCGTACGTGTTTGCATAAAAGAGCAGAAATTTCGTTGAGTGAGTGGGCGGCCCCCAAAACGAGTTTTCCCCTGGAACCTCTCCACGCACAATGGTCGGGGCCTTCATTAGCCAATCGGTCCAGGAAAACGGAACTCGGAGTCCGACAGAAGGAGCTGAAAAATGGTCTGAAGGAGGGCTTGCGAATAAAAATATGTATAACCCTCGCACTGGGTTACCATTTGTTTTAATATTCCTCGAGTGTTTTTCTTAGTCGCGTTCTCCCCATCTAAAATTTATTCCCCGCCAAGGGACATGAAAATCCTCTCCCCTCTCCCCCTAACCCCCGTCGACCCCCTCGGTTTTGTCTCGAATAAAAAGTACACAGTAAAGTCGAAGTTTGGAGCGAAAGTTTTTCATTTAACGCTTGCTTGACCAACAAATTCACTTTCATCCCTGAATGTCGCCGCCATTTCGCTTTGATGACTAGCAGGATGCGGGTGTGAACAGGACTTAGGACTCAGGGTGCAGGACTCAGGACTCGGAACTCGGGACGGGATCTTTCACGCCAGTGCTTCTATTATGTTTGTGGGTTCTTTTCTAGATTAGCTCGAAATGAGCTAGTTTATTTTTAAGTTCATGTAGTTCGTGGACCACTAAATAGGGGCGGAGCTAACGCCTGCTTGTTGTTTGATTAAAATATGAAAGATGCAAATACCTTAAAGCAAATTTTAAAGTTTTCTTTAGTAAATTTCTTAGTAAACAAACTACGAATAACAAATTACATTTTTGGTTTACATTTTTTAGGTTTTATAATGAGAATTGGACCAATTTATTTGCCATAAATTTGCAAATTTTTAGAGAAAGGGTTAGCATTGATTGCGGATCAACAAATCCCGGGAAAGCGGCCTGCGCAAATCAAAACACAAAATCAGTGCGAAAATGTATTCTTATTTGTCTTTTCTTTTTCCGGTGATTACTTCTTGTCGTGCTCCCCGAAAGTCTTGCCATTTTTTCTAATCAACCTGATGCAGCCGAAGGAATAGAAACCGTATCTGGCTCATTAGTAAGTCCGCCAGAACGCCAGCAAATTCTTGACTTTACTTGGGAGGGTCTCCTTGCTACAATACATTCGGGGGCGGTGTGAGCTGAGTGGGTGGCACGTGGCACGTGCCAGGGAAAACAAGTGAAAAATGCTCAAATAGTTAGCAGTCCTTGCACTTGTCCCGATTGCGACGGGGTTGAGGGGCAGCCGTTTGTGTGGAATGCCAAGCTGTCAGTCCATCTGTTTGCTGGTCAGTTAGTCAGTTAGCCAATCTGTCAGTGGGTCAGTTGGTCCATCTGTCAGTGGTTGGCTTGCTCGGTGGTCTCAGCTAATAATCAGATTGACTTTGGGGGCCAAATGTTTCACATCCTAAGTCAACACAAAAACACACAGAAAACCATTTTGGTATTTTCCCTTAAAAAAAAATAAAGAAAAAGTAGAAGGGGAAGTCCCAAAAACATTTCTTAAGTGATTTTCGGGGGGCACGAGCAGCAGGAGCAACACGAGCTGAAAGTATTATGATATATATACGTATGCACATAAACATATCTGCTAACTCGTTTTGCAGCTTTTACTTTTCCATTAGTGCAGAAATTTTGTTGAATGCATCCCCAAGGTAACCTTTGACTCCCATTTCCTGTCCCCCTTCCCGCCCCCCGAGCTGGGATTTTAAAATCCATTTGAAGATATTTGCTCAATAGCTGCAGCATGGGATGTGGGACTGAAAGATATTTCAACATACTATATATACATACAGTATTTGTATATATGTGTGTATACAATATATATGGCGAACCCAAAGCGTCGCATTATGAGACGACAAAAATTGAAAACTAAAGTGCACTTGTGCGTCCTCCCGGGGGATGCCAATGGGAACAGGGATCAGGGAGCTGGGAGCAGGGATGGCGCAAAAAGCGCTGGTGGCTGAGGAGCTATGTTATGTTCCCGGGAACGGGGCCATGGAGTGGCAATAGGTCCAGGGGGCAGTCGACCAAAATCCAACCAGAAAAGGCAAGCTCGTTAGCATTCACTTGACTTGGTCGGCTGCCTTCTGCGTTTTGGTTCTGGCCATGTTTTGGTTTGCGCCATCTCAAATGTGCAGTTCATTATATGTGCCAGCTTTTGGAAGCGCCGGCGTCGACTTAAACTTGAAGGCACTGCCATTAATGTATGCGGGAAATCCCAATTTGATTTATGTTTGTCGCTCTGCAAGTTTCCTATAAATTATGCTCTCAAATTATCAGCATGAAGTATTCTTAAAACCAAGCCAAGCGAAAATCAATTTAATCGATTTCACTGATTGATTCATTATGTTTCCAATGATTCATTAGAGGGATTATTTCCAATAATTAATTTAAATGCATTCAGGAAATATACTAAATTATCTTCTTACTTTTGCGTGTTTAATTGTCCACAATATTTTAAAAACAATATTTTTTTCAGCTCTTTATAGATTAACTGATTGATTAATATTGCGCACTAAGTTATCTAATAAATCGTCGGTTTTTTTATTACTTTGCCCCGTGATTAATTTGCAGAGTCAGAGATAAACCTATGTTGATTTTGTATTTAAACAGAAATTAAACCAATGTCAGTTGGATGGAGGATGGGTTGAGGAAAAGTAACCAAACCGTAGTTGGTTGGTTTTTTGTGGGTGGTTTTTAGTGACACTCGAGTGGCACTTGTAGCACGCGCACCATTTTTCAACACAAATAACGAGCCAAATTTGGGTAAACGATACGCCGGGGAGGCAAAAGAGGTCGAGGTGATGGAAGCCGGGTGCACACTTCTGTGCCTCTGGTGCCTTTCAAATCGTGGAAACCATGGCTCCTAACGCTGAAAAATCCATCTGAATGGGCTGAATGGGCGGCTGATGGAAGGATTTTCGGCAACCCAAAAATGTTCACGTTTGGAGATTTGCAGTACCCGGCATTGATGCTGCCTGATTGATTGACAATAAGCGTAAACTGCCAGCTAAGACAAATACGATCGATTGCCGCTGTTGTGTCTTTTCTCCTACAAACCATATATGCACATACGTAGCATCCTGACAAATATGATTACATCGTGCCGTGCAAAAGCGTTGACATAATGTCACAGATTCAAAAAATGTGTGTCATAGCCTGCTTTTGATTTTCATTGAGGCCAATTTTCATCCTCAACGCAAATTGATTAATTGGAAGAGACACCACAGGCACCCGCCGCCATGCCTTTGCATTTTGTTTTCGAAACTCGCAATTGATGATAAATGAAGTGAAACGTGCCGATGTTGGCTGTCCGCAGAACATTATGCAAACTTCTTGCCCATTTCCATTGGGGAAAATGATGCGTGAGCAATTTTCCAAAAAGTTGAATTAAATGGGAATTGGGAAATGGAAAATGTGAAATGGGAAATGCCATTTCGTCATTGGCCGGTCGGCATAGCCTTGCGGTTGTGCCTTTTGTCTTTTCAATTAAATCGAATAATGGCAATTGAAGCGTATTGCAACAATTTTGATTACGTGAGCGCTTCGAGGGCCCAGGAATTTCAATAAAGGTTTTGCGGAGCCAGAAGCTTTTCCAACTTGGCCATCTTGGGCAGCTTGGAATTCTTGCATAAGTCTTACATATCTTTAAGAGTATGCCTGCTATGCTCTGTTGTGGAGCTTAAAACTTATGCAAACATTATGTAGTCATTGCCGGGTGTGCCGAATTTCCAGAGAATTTCTAATGCCGCTTAGAGTATTTCTTTTGAGGGCTCAGCCGCCCATGGGGCGTATGCGTAATGCACCGTCGACAGCGTCTTCCCGCACTAATTGCTTTAAGCACATAATTATACAGTCATCCAGCACAAGGCATACGAGCACAGCAGCCAACAAACAAATGCAAACACAGACCCACGTAAAGATGGGCCCAACACGAGCACACACACGGCGTATGCGTAATATGCTAATTTATCATACTTTTTATGCCACTCACACTCTCCTGCGACTATCCCGGCTCGCTGTTCGGCGTTCGCTACCAACTTTATGGCAGGGCAAAACATGAAAAATGCAAAAATGTAAAACAGTCGCCGACCCCGGCACCTATGCGTGGCCATAAATTTGCCTGTTTCACCCTGTTTTGCTTGCCCGTCTGCGAGTTTCCCTCCACAGAGTCCGAGTCGCCGAGTCTGGAGACCTTTTCCCGACTCCTGCACCACGTTCGTCTCACTTTGCTACACTGGAACAAAGGCAAAGCTGGCAAAAGCCGCCTGGCAACAAGCGGAGGAGAAATTGCTGGCATGAAACCTCGTTTTGGACTCTTGAGTTGAAAATTTGAAAATTAAATGAAGTCAGTGACTGTGTCAGTGACGGAAATGAGTTTGTCTCCACGCCAAAAGGCTCCCTGACCCTCCCACTCGCATATACAGAACGGTTAACGTTGCATGAAGTCGGCACTCGGAGTATTTATGACTTTTGAAGTTGTATGTTGAATGAATTCATTAGCATTTGCCATTTGCAGAGGCAGGCGGGCAGACAGATACACAGACACATGCAGAGGAGGTGGAGACGGATTTCGACAGGATCCTGGGCCATCAATCATCTACCAAAATGTTGAGCGATAAATTCATCGAGTTCAATAGGCAGTCGCCCGGAAGTGAAAAGGTTATGGGCTCGGCCGTAAACTAACTGCTCAAGTGTTGCAGTTGATTGGCCAAATTGAATTATGCTTTGTGGCTGCAACATAGGATTGTGTTCTTGGTCCTCCTCCATCACGGAGATGCCCATAAAGTTAAGGTGGGAGGAAAGTGAATGAAAAACTATGATTTAATCATTCAATTTTAACACTTTCTCGTAAGTGAATTGGAATTTAATGTGATATTCTAGCTGAATGTAGTGACTGATTCAACAAGTGGGTCTAACTGAATTAGGTTTCGATTATTAGGCTTCGTTTGAATATCAATGAATCTTTAAACATTTTTATACCCGGTTGTAAAAATAATAGAACAGGTTATATTGATTTCCTACGAAAGTATGTTCTAGCAAAAGGGAAAGGCTTCTGCACAGAGTTGAACATCTTTTTTTTTGATGCATTACTCCATGTAAGATAATGCAGCAATTTCTTGGATGACTTCCAGCAAAGGTGACAGTCGATTGCGTGTAGCGGAAAGATGTGGCTGAAGAGGGGTTCTCTCGATCTTGATCTCCTTGGTCTTCAGAAACGGTGCAGGATATCGCTTGGATGCAATGCTTCAGCCAGATGGAGGATGATATTCTTGGATGACTTTCATCGCAAGTTTTAAGTCGAGTCCGGACAGACAACTGCCTCCGCCTGCTCCCCCATAAACCCCGAAATTCTGAGTCGTCTACAGTTTTAATACTAGAGACTCTGAATTCGAATATTGGTGGAGCCAATAAATATCTATGCTGCGAAAATCAGCCGGTTATGATCACCTCTGCCCGCGTTAATAGTGAAAATGTGTGACACATACATTTTACTCTATAGATAAGCAAGCCCTGGGTACTAATATAAACTACCAAATTTAGTTAGGTTAATAGCATAACCATTATCTATCCCAAAACACTCCTGCGCACCCCCGCAAACAAGTGGAAACCAAGAACGTATTTATGGTCGAGACCCTCGACTATTATCGTTTTTACTTGTCTTTTTTAACTTTTCACGGGAAATCAATTTGCAGGAGATTAGGGTGGAACAAATTAATTTACAAGTCTCCCCTTTCTTGCTTTCTTGTTTGATAATGGAATTAAAAGTTGCCTGACAAATTTCCTCCGTAGTAAATGAAACTCGTGGCATCTGTACCGCCAAGGATATGCGCAAAGCAGGGCAAAATATTCATTGAAGTTTAAGCGACATTTTGAAGGGCAAGTGAATCATTACGCTTGAATGCTTGGCTAATAAACAAGCAACATTTTCTGCAATTTTTGTCAGTTGGAAGTTCGAACAAAATGTACAAATTGTTTGATGCTATTTGCCTTTTGAATCTGATTCCCATCGCTTTCTCCTCCTCCTCATCCTTGTTGGCCATCTTTTTCCCTTTTTTGCTGACTTTGTTGCTGTTGTTGCTGTTGTTGGGGGGACAGGAATCTGTTTACTGGCGACTTTCAGTTCTGTGTTTGCTTGAGCACAAACAAACGCAATTTGCTTTTATTGAGTGCAAATATTTGTTTAATATTTCGCAATTTAATTTACAGCCATTCGGGCCCCGTTTGATTCACTTTGCTTAAATGTTATATCATTTTATTCGGTTTTATTCCAGTTCGTTTGACTGCTTCGGTGCGGGTGATGAGCTTTGGCATACTGTATATTCCTTTTTTCCAGACCAATGAAATTATTTTATACACAGCTTTATTTGCCCAAATGCTCGAACAGCTTTGATGCATTTTTAATAAGTGAGCTGCTGCGAAAATGCGATAAACTGCAGTTTAAAGTCCAAGCCCTGCGCATTTCTTGTTTCCTCTCATAAAGCATTTTACTGCTGTGGAATATAGCAATAAAAAAATGGCAGGTGCACTCAAACTTTAAAATTGGTATTTTTTCACACAAATTACCATTTTAGTGGACCAACTTTACCGCGCTGTAGCGCATGTATTTTGCATAATTTAATTTTAAATAAAACGCAAGCATCTGGCAAAATATCAAAAATTGTGGCCCAGATACCTCGTAAATATTAACGTAATATGCACTTTAGACTTTGTTTGCAAAGTATATAGTGCTGCTTGCATTTTAAAGTTGCCTTTTGCATCGCAACCAAAGACTGCTCATCTACGTTTCGCGGAAAACTCGTTAAGTACCTTTCGCGCATAATTAACCTCTCAAAATTGAAAGTTTCATTATGGTATGCTCTTGCATGAGTTATCAACACTTTTCAGGGGTTTTCTCAACACTGCTTAGCTATTCAAAAGCCGCTGCTGCCGTTTTTCTTTATGCTGTTGCTTCTGCTGCTCATAATACAACATTTCCGCATCCGCAGCGAGTTGCTAAGCTGATATTCCACCGCTGCTACTGGGGCCTGCCGGGGCTCCCTCTACCACTCTGAGTCCTGTGCGGCTGCTGCTCCTTCTGATCCTTAAACTAAGCCCAAACTCGGCTTGGGTTGCTCAACAGCCGCGTCACATTTTGCTAATTGCCAAGCGGTAGCAACAGCAGAGGCACAAACTTCGACAAGGACACGACAAGTTTGCGTCCTTTTCAGCGCCCCTTTCCTATTTATTTTTGCACTCAGCGAAAGTTTTTCAATAAAGCCAAGGGAGTTTAAAATAAACATCAAATATTCTAATATCTTTGTAGACATCGGTTTTAGAAAAAACCTCTCACAACCAAAAAGCAAGCTAAAATGCTCGTGAAAAATGCATCATGACGCAATCTAGAACATGCAATTGTTTTGCCACAATCCAATATAATATTTTGCTAAAATTTTGTATAATTAAAAAAGGTTTTCCAGCTTGGAGGGCACCATTTTATTTCTCTGTATACTACCTTTAAATTAATGAAATCATAACGCAGCCAGGCTGCCTCTCCGGGTGATGGGTTTGGGGGAAAACTGTTTTCAGGTTGCCCTTACAATTTAATTGCTAATTTTTTCTATTTTCGCTGCTGTTCCTCCACCTTGAGCCTTGCTTGATTGCTGTTTTTGTGCGTTGGGGGCCGGGGGCGGGGCCGAGGAGGGTGCATATTTTTAAATTCCATTAGTCGGGGCGCTTTTCTGCTATTGGGGGCAGATTCAATTTGCATTAGCCGGGAGCCCCGTGAGCCTGTGAGCCGGGAGCCTGGCTTTCGAAGGTATTAGTTTACCTCCCCCTGTATGCAGTGGAAGTTTTATAGCCTTCAAGGACTTTGGCATGGTGAGTGGCATGTGTGCAGCCTGTTGCCTGCAGCGGCAGCAGCAACGGCAGTTGCAGTAGCAGTTGCAGTTGCACTCGATTAGGCTCAACGGGGCACAAATCTAGCTAATTGCCAAGCTCCATAATTGCTTATTACACGGCAAACTAACTCACAAATCCCCGTAACCGGCAGTCTAGCTCCGACGCCCTTCTGTGTCATTGTCAATTTGCCCCGTTGGCTCGGAGTCATGGCCCGGAAAGGCACACCACCATCCAGTGGCAGTGGCAACAGTAGCAGATGCTGCAGCAGCACCAGCAGCAGCAACAGCAACAGCAACAGCAATTGCCATTCCGGCACTCGACCGACCAGTGGCATTTTGATTGCATTAAGCGGGTGGGCCGGGATAAAAGCAAAAAACTCTAGCCATGCTAAAGGGAATGAAAAACTAAGGGGGGCAGTGTGGCGCGGCCAACACGGTGAGGCATTTATACTCTATGAAAAGCCATTTAAAAGTGCCGCTTCTTTGGTCGCCAGACGAGTGGCTTCGTTAAGTTCTCTTCAGCATCCCGTCCTAATCAGCTTTGCTTTCTTTTAATCAGCAGAGATTTCAAAAAACGCAGGAGCTCTGCTGGCCGTTTAGAAAATCATAAAATCCTAATTTTCCTAATCCCTCACAATGCAAGGTGACTGTCAAATGGGCAACTAACTAAGTACTTCTTACAGTAAGACTCTATAAATTAAAATGTGGCTTAGTTTGTTTTTACTTTTCAGCATTGCCTCTTTGTAATGACTGAATTATCTCTGGCCTTCTTTATTTAATGTTCATTATGTAAGTGAATAGTGATAATAAATTTAAATTTCACCAGGCCAAATGAAGTTGACTGGCAAGTTTAAATATATACACGCAAATTTATTGAAATAATTGCACATCCAGGCCGCCAATAACCTCGCTACTCCGAGTTACATACTGTTCATGCGTTATTTTAAAAATATTTCCCGCAACCCAGAGACAACAAGCAAATGGAAAAAATCAGTTAATTAATTAAGTATATTTACACGCAGCACACAAAAGCGTAACGGCGGGCGGGCGGAAAAGAAAGGAAAGGCCCCGGAAAAGTGGCAGAGGCGAGGCAGAGCCATTGGCATTGCCTTTTACACTTTTCCCTTTACGATTTGTTGTTGTTGTTGGTCTTGCATCCGTTTTTTTTTATACTCTTTGCTGTTGTATTTTTTATTCAGAAGCAACAATTGAGGTTAAGTGATTGTTGAGCGTGTAAGTGGCGCTCGTTAGCCGCTGACAAGACGTGTTCATCAGCATGTGGCCCCAACCCGTCGCCCCACACAAACCAGACAGAAAAGGACTTGCCCGCCCCCTGGCACAAACGCATTCGTCAGTGGGAATGAAAGGCAAAGGCTCCTGAAGTCGAGTCGACAAACGACTGGTAGTTAGAGCTCGAAAAAGCTGACTGAAAAATGCAAAAAGAGAGAAAGCCACCGCCATTTAAATCGGTAATTTTTCATTTGACAACCCGAAAAGCTGCAAAGCTTTCACCTCTTTTTTTTCCGGGGCTATCAGTCGCGGTCCCTCTGGCTCTTGGCCCACAAACAGGTAGGAATGTCCATGAAGCTGGCCAATCGGCCAAAATGTTGTGCAATTAATTAGCAGGTGCCCGTCACGTCACTCCCTTCGCCCCGTTGGCGGTGGGCAAATTAATTTACAGCCCGACACGCACTTTAAAATCGCTCCATCAGTCATGCCACAGCACTACATTTTCATGCTGAATGTTAAACATTTTGTGCACTGAACTATATGATGTTAATGAGCAAGCTTTGAGGTATCAAACCAGGTATAGGTATTTTCCTACCTAACTAAAACTAATTTAAAATAAGCTTGCAAACAAGCTGTTAATATTAGAATTTTTCTGTAAATACAAATCTATTAATGTTTATTGAAGCTTTGCTTATTAATTAGTGAGCCAGTATAAAGTTTGTTAATAATTTAAGTGGGACTTAAATAGTATTATAATTGCTAAGTTTGCAAGTAAGCCTTGGGAAACACAAAATTTGTCTTTGTTCTAAGATTTATTAGAACCAAAACATAATTTTATGAGGTTAGGGTTATTTTAAACAGATTTAAAATGAATTAAAGATAAAGAGATAGGTTTATCTTTAATTGTAATTAATTACACTGAATCAAAACCAAGTCTGTATCCTTTAGAGACAAGTTTAAATAAGTTTAGATACAGATTTTCCCAGCTGTCACTCGTATATGCAAGGAAATTGAGCAGAATTATTTCAGCTACTTCTGAAAAATGTCTCCATTCGCCTGCTGCTGGAAATAATAGAACCCTCTTGCTTTAAGCTCAACAACTATCCCATTACGTTTATCTCGTCGCTGTGCTTCAGTTGTTGATAATTCATCATAAGAATTACTCAACCCATTTCGCAAACTGTCAATCTCGGCAGCACGAACACCTACATCCCCCGCCCACATCCGCACAATGACCACGCCCACAATCACGGCTGCTTGTATAGCACTGTTTTTTTTTTTCTTTTGCCAACGAGACCCGTGCTCATTTTTATGGCCTGACATGTTGAGCTGTTCTTGTTGCCACTGGCAGCCATATAGTAAATAAACATATACATATATCCCTCTATATGTATATTCCGATCCCCCCAGCTCCGACTTACCTCTTGCCTTTTCCTCCGCCACTTCCCGCCATTTTTCTCTTTGGTTACCTACACAGCGCCATGTGTCTTCCCCTTTTCTCGCCCCGCATCCGGTCGCTTGCTTTTATTATTTTTTTGTAGATTTTCAACTGTAATCACATCATTTTACATCATATTTCATACTTCATCTTGTTTCGGGTGAATGCAAAAAGAAAAGTGAAATGAAGTGGAGGGAGTCCAGCTGGTCCTGCTCCTGCTCCTGCTCCTACTCCCACTCCATATCCCATATTCCCGTGGCATGTTTCCATTCTTGTTGTTGCCCTTGGATGTGCCATGTAGGAGACGCGGTGGCAGCTGAGGTTGGGCGTACTTGTTTTGGGGCACGCAGGAAATTACTTTAATCAGTGGCCCAGCGGAGCACAACATGAATTAGGGTTACGTGGAAACGCCGATGCATAATCCGCTGGTTTACACGGGTATCATTTTTTACAGCGGGTTGGAGTGGTAACCGGGGAAAATATTGCGACTCTAGGGAGGATAAGATGGATTTAAAATGTTCAATAAGCCAATTATTAACATGTAAGAAAGATTTTAGTCAACAGTCTCGACTAAAATTTGTGTTTCTAAAATGGAAATTTTAGACGCAACAGAGTTTCGGGGTTAACGGGGTGCGGAGGAAAGTGACTGTATAATATTTTTGGTATAGATTAATATTGGCTATACAAATAACATATCCAAACTTGGTAGTTCTAGCGCAAGAGACTCTTGAGTGATATACTTATATCCATTATATTTTATTCGTGTGAAGCTGTCTGTCCGTCTGTGTGTCTGTCCGTCTGTCCTTTTGATCGCTTATATCTCCATTTTATATAAGCATATATAATATTTACATACTAACTTATATTGAATACTTGTATACTACATATTTTGTTTACGGATATATTTACGTCGCTTCCGGTCTTATAAATTCATCGGAAACCGCCAAACAAATTAAATGAAATACTATGTAAAATACGACGGGCTATGAAAAGTCATAAAACCAATCAGAGGACAATGCCAAAACGTTTTTCCTCCCATTTTTATTAACAACAAGCATTGAGGAAAGTTTCGGACTTGAAGTTTTGCATAATTTTCGGTTGAATGGTCACAAGAGAGTGGAACAAAGTCCTATTAGGAGGGGCTTTGGGGTTGAGGATGGGCGGTCGTGGTGGGCCAACATTTAACGACGCATAAAATTTATAAATATCCAATGGGGCGAGTTGAGAGGGCACGCCGGATGGGTCAACTCTGCATAATTTTACATAATTAATGCAAATTGCAATTTTTATGTATTTGTATTGGCCGAGTCCTCGAGATATTCCGCGATTTGTGTTTGTTTTCTGTTTGCCTGGCCCCCGCCTAAGCCCCTTGTTCATTTTTGTGTAGCTAAGGACATCAATTGGAAATTACAATGTAAATTAACTGGATGTAAAAGTTTTCCTGCAGCTCAAGCTGTTTGCTGCATACTTAAACAGATGAATTAGGACTGAGAGTTCGCTTGAGTTGAGTTCACTTCAGGACTTTCGCCGGACTTGAATGGAAACAGTTTTATTTTTTTGTGTTTTTTTGCGGGAGAGTGGGGTGGACTTGTAGCATTACTCGGAAAGTGGGTTACTTTTCCACCCGGCGACGGAAACTGGCAACTGGCGGAAACGTTGCATCGCGTCAACATGCACACTCTCTTCACTCCCGCACATTGGCAGGAGTTTGGCACGCATATCGGATGCGTTGAATCGGGCGAACCGGGAAAAGAAAGTTTCGAAATTGGGCCGCCGTTGCCTGTGACAGGATGACAGGCTTGCAGGCTTGCAGGCTGCCATCCCAGTCCGGGAAAGCTGCGTGCCAGTCCCCTAAACACGACAGGCGGACGAAAACAAAGCAGCATTAAAAACTCATCATCCGGCCACGTTACAACGCTGCAACGCCACGTTGCTAGAAAAATGCCATGCGATGGAAAATCGTTTTGAGCGAACCCAGAGCGGAATGAAAATCTGCTACTGCTTTTGCCTTTCCATAGCTACTCGTACTACTGGTTCTGCTTTTGCCCCTGCCGGCAATCGCCGGTTGACTGACATTTGGAATGCAGCTCCGCTTTTCTTGTCCTGCCGCCTCGGGGCCCACTTAAGTGGTAAGGATTACAACCAACTGCTGTTGCCAACCGGCGCTGGGACAATGAACTCCGCCGGCAACCACTTGAACCCAGGTAAACCGATCTGCCTGGGTCACTTCTTGCCAGGTTGCACTAACGAAGCCACCAACGGAGGTTTTTGATTGAAGGGCGGTCAGAACTCAATCTTACAAAAGTTACAAGCAATCAATATGCATTCACAGTGAAGCATTTCATTTTATTGATTGAAATTTGTAGTGGGTTATAATGGCATTCATTTAATATTACATTTGTGATATTAACCATGGTGGGTCGAACACGGAATGGATTCCCAATCGTAGTAATACATTCCTGTCGTTTGAAAAGTAGATTAGAATTCTAAAATTAATGCTACCTAATTTATACACACATAACATATATGAGTACTCGTATATTCATCATTATTTTGTTGCATTTTTTTGCAATAAACTATTTCAAGTGAAATCAGTGAATATAAAACATCCTCGCTAACGGATTATCATGATGTACTGCCGAGTGGGCTCCGTGGGGGGCCTTCTGGCAACAAATCAAACAGTGTGGGCACGCTATAGCATCATAATTCGAAGGATTATATGCAGCTGGCATGCCAACTGGCGATTACAAATAAGCTTGCGGCACTCGTTTAGCTCAAGTTGCGCCCCCAAACGAATATTCATTGGTACGAGTATCTGAATATGTGCGGTTGGTTGAGCCGGCTCTTCAGTTTCCGTTCGAGTGCATGCGGGTAAATTAATTGCTTTGCACTTGAGAGTACAACTTTCCCTGTACTCTCACACCCTGTTCCTTTGAGTTTGACATTAATCAATGACAATTTGGCATGACCAGGCGCATCTTCAAGTAGCTGCGACCAGATGGACACGCAGAAAAATGACCATTGCTTTGGAAATTAAGATTACATTTTCATAATTTATCATGCAAACCATATGGTGACTTGACAGGCATAAACTATTAGAATATAAACTATTGTACAATAGTATAATACAACAGCTTAACAACTTAGTACTCTAATGGTAGGTACTCCATTTTGGTATATAGTATTAATACAATTGCAACTAGTTTCTGTGTCAGTTTTATGTTGAAGCCTACTTATTTGTGTATTATGTATCAACATAACCCAATTTCTTACCCAATTTCTTTCCGTGCACGAGCAGAAACAGGACAAGAGCCGGCAAAACCACTCGAAAGTGTCAATATCAAATGAATTGCAATTAAGCACAATTCATCAGGCCATGTGTGAGAGGGGAAGTGTGGAAAAGAGTTTGCCACCCGATCAGACCTCTGGTAATGCCAATTAATGACTACCCTGCAATCGCTGCAATCGCATTCTCGAGCCACTTCAACTTACTGGGCGTTGACAATTAAAATGTACATTACCATCGCCTCCTTTGTCCCTCTTATTACACAAAAGCCCTGCAGTCAGGAAAGTGGACAAGGGACAAGGGACAACGGACAAGGGGCTGAGGACAGCGGACAGCGGATGTCATGAGGTTGTCCTACTCTGCCTGCCGGAAACGGAAATGATAAGCGAGTGTCAACTTGCCAACTGCTTTTTCAACTTTTCAACTGGCAGGCGTGCGTGTGTATGTGTTTTGTGGTATTATTTTTGTGAAATTTAATTAGGAAAGTTTGAAAAGTGAGGAAGTGACCGGTCAGGTGCATTGTCCCGCACCTCTAACCTCCTTTCCGCTTCCCCACAATCTCGGTGAAGACGCCTCATTTACTCTTTTGCCACTAAAGACGAAGCCACTTTTGATAAGTGCGTGTTGCGAAAAAGTTACTCAAATTTCCAGCGCCACCAAAAACGTGACAAAAACTTGTCAATGCATTCAAAGTGGCGGCACAGGTGGGCGGTGGCGGAGTGCTGTTCAAACAGCGGTGGTCCAAGCAAGCGTGTCGAGTATGCAAAATAGGATGGGTTGCAAGGACAGCGACAAATGTCCGACATTAGCTGGAGGACCGACGCAAAAAAGCGTCGAATGGGTTGCCCGAAGCACCCACTCTTCCCAATTCGCCGATTTGTATGCTCTTCGTTTTTAAAAGCTTCAAAATATACCCCAACAATAACGTTTATATCCCATAATTGAGAAAATTTCATGACTGGGAAAACCAAAAGGTAAACACAAATATCAAATCAATTGCAAACTATAAGCCAATTGTTTGAAACAGGGAAGAGGCCTTCCAAGTTAGGGCATGCCCTCGAAATTGAGAGTGAGTGGGGAACTTTGGGCAGGACAAAGTAGAGGAGCAAGTTCGCTGCTGGTAACCTCGTTTATTATGTCATCGTCATCGGAACAGCGAGCGGTGAAACCATTTCGAGAGCCACCAGCGGGAGGTGCGAATAGGTGGTTGGATTGGGTGATTGGGCAGGTGACACGAACAGGTACAAGTCCGGGGACGGGGCACAGGGGCGGGAATAGATGCGAACAACGGGTTGGGGCTGTGGGCCCGGCAAGTTCTGTACGTGCCCCGGGGCAGAGGCGTAAAAATGTTCGCACGACCAACCGCACGGGCGAAAAGTTTCAGAATGCAGGCAGAATGAATGGCTCCAGATCCAGCGGAATGGAATGCAGCGGGTTGCATCGCCATCTCCACCTGCCAGCAGTGGAATCGGAGCTGCGAACTTATGCAACCGGCCAACTGAGCTTGTTTAGATTTATAAGCTGCCACTGTCCCCGCCGCTGGGCGGATGGGCAAAAGTTTGCTGCGAAGTCGATGTTTCCTATCAGTACGCGGCAGCTAAATTGAACTTCTTTCAGGGAGTTTTACCTGAATCAGAGATTAAGAGTTCCTTTATATTTGTTTAAAATTGAAAAGTGAAAGGAAATTACGAATATTTTTGGTCACTTTACTAAACAGGGAACAGCAAGTGGTATAAATAAGGAAAAGGAAAGAAAATCTATGCTTTTTTTAGATTGTCAAATTTTTGTGACATCTCGGAAAAATTTTTGGTCTACTATCTGCAAAATTGAGTTATTATGTAAAACTGAAATGGTGCCTACGAGTGACACTGTGGCCCTCAACTCACGGCAAACTGTATTAAATGCAGTTTAATAGGGCGGTATGCCCTATATTGACGAGAATGGACAACTGTTCCACATTTTGAATAGCCAGTGCGATGCGATCCCAGAAGAAAGAAAGCCTCGGTGGTGGTTTGGTGGCTTGGCTTCCTCGCTGGTTCTCAGCTTGATGGCACCACTGGACACCATAAAAACACACATGCAAATTCAAAACCATCGACGTGGTATTATCGAAACTGCTCGTATAATGAAAAAATTTCAAGGTTGGAGTGTAAACGAAAGAAAGTGCTTGTAAGAGATGCAGTCAATGCATCTAATAATCACTCATTTCGATTGCAGGAGTCCCTGGCTTTTATGCTGGCTTCTCTGCGGCTCTTTTTAATCAATTAACGTACACAAATATCCGGTTCTCAATTTACGATATTGGCACAGAGTTAAATTTTGTGAAGGAAAACTTCTATATGGGAAGATTCGGCGTTGGCCTTGCGGCGGGAGGCATTGCCTCTGTTATTGGAATCCCGTCGGATATGATCAATGTGAGGATGCAAACGGATATGCGGAACCCGCCACTCTTGCGTCGCAAGTATTTTACAACTATACTGTAACTGGCGACCATAACCGTCATGTTTTCTTTTTGCAGTTACAAGCATGTATTCGATGCGTTGTGGAGGATTCCCAAAGAGGAGGGATTCCTGGCCCTCTATAGAGGTGGTTCTCTGGCGTTCGTAAAATCGTCGTTAAACAACTGCACGCAGATCGGGTTTTACGACATAGTGAGTGCATGCGTCAATGTCCCATAATAGTAATAGCAAAAGGGCCCATTATTTGCCTAGTTCAAAGACCTATACCAATATAGGTTGAACATGGAAGACAGGATGCCCCTTCACTTTATCTCGTCGCTGACATCCTCGTTCATTTCAACACCTCTGGTCCATCCCCTGGACGTAATGAAAACCGTAAAGATGAACGAGAGGCCTGGCCAGTTTAAGAACATGAGAGATGTATTTCGTCACATGATGCGCTTCGGAGTCTATGGCCCTTTTCGCGGAATCGGACCCACGTTGGTGCGAAAGCCACCAGCCACCATTTTACTATTCGTTATTTACGAACAATTAAGGTTAAGCTTCGGATATGATCAATGTATATGATGTGGGCCTTTTAAACGCAAATAAAAGACTAGGGAATCCTTGCTGTCCATTAATTAGTATTCAGTACATAGTGGGTTTACAATCAAGCTAATTATTTAAGTATAATAGTGGTCAGGGTGATAATTGCGGCTTCATTGAACCTTTAGTTAATATAGCAATTTTCTTAGTAAGCTAATGTAAAGTTATCAGCATTTATGCGTTTCTATGCCTTGCTAAAATCGAACTCATAATTAAGTTTGGCCCGTTGTTGGATTATTTATAAATAGAAGGAATTTCAAGCAATGAAACTTGGTATACTTTTTTGGGTCGCGCCCGGATCGTTGACCCAGGGAGCCGCTTCTTTCTGCTCGCCGAACCATCAACCGCAACTGGTCGCATTATAAATTGATTACGGCTCGCAACGTGACTAATGAACATTAATTTGTCCAACTCCTTGACGAGGCGGACGCAGTTGCGCCAGCAAAGTTGAGGCTAAATGCCAGCACGTGCTGTGTATGTAGTTCTAGTTTTGATGTCGGCCCGCTGACAACTAGGCGTATGAGCAACAATGCCCAGACAGCGAACAGCGAACGGGGAACCGGGAGTCGCCATCTCGACTCCAACTCAGCGTTCATCCATCCCATCCCATCCCATCCAGTGGCATTTTGTGTGGGTGTTGTGTCACGTAAACGACGGTAAATGTTGCACGTATGGATGGCATTGTTGGGGGATTGGCGTCGGGTCGTGAGTGGCCGGGGGGTGGTTGTAACATATGGAGGACACTCTGGCTATTACTACCCACACACTCCGTGGTACCCTTTAATCGTGATTGCAATCATTGTGGAAATTGAATTTGTAAGTAGGCAATTTTAGGACGGTAGCGCGGAAAAATAAGAATAATGCGGCGCAATGAAACAAAATTAGACGTAGCTCGAATGTGGTTTTCATTCCCTTTTCCCAACGAAGTGCGCACAAAAAATCCACTCCACTGGCAAATAAACTGGCCTTCCAAATGTTAAAGCAAGTATAAATTTGATCGTATAGTTAGATTTAAAAGAGAAACTTTTGTGTGTGATTTGAGCGGGTATCATTGGAACATGAATAAGCGGCACCTAATTTCGCCGAGTGTTGTGCCAGCCCAAACTAGCACTTAAATGTGGCTCTTATTTGCATAAATGTTCAGAGCCAAGTTTATTACTGACTTGCGATTGCATCGACGATGAGTTTGGTTTCAAAGGGGGCAGGGTCAGGGGTTGGGCGGAGCTCCTTGTTTTCTGTGCCGCTTGGCAGGTTATTAGTCGCTCCGCTAGCACTTTTGTGTGCCATTAAAATCATTTGCATAGTTTGTATTTGTGCAGCCGCTTTTGTGGTCGCCGCATCCTCACATCGTTTTGCATTATTAAATATAACGCATACGCACTGTTGACCCGCATTCGCATGCCGTGCGTTTGCGTGCGGTTTTCGTGTTTGTGCAATCAGTGGGGAATCGAATGCTTTATGAAGGCACCCAGCCCAGCTCTAACCGAGATTGTTTTGCAAATAAACCCGAGCTAACCAAAGGTCTGGCAGTCAGGAAGTTCACAAATATGTGCCCAGCGACCAGGATACCCGGATAGAATGTGTGATGAGAGGTAATATTTTGTTTTAAGCTGGTTTTCGTGTAACCTGAGCAACAAATACGATTGACTTCAATTTAATAGATCACTTATTGTTTCATTTTTGTAAGACAGTATTGGGAATACACTTTCATATATTGCCGTTCACCTTCGAACGCAGCAAAACTTGTCGCGCTATTTGAGAGACTTTCTTTGTATACTTTTATCTATTTCCTCATAATATCCAAAATGTAGACGCAACTGCTCGAACATTAAAAATATAATGACCGTATTCGGCGCCATTCGCATCAGACACGGCCCCAAGCCCCGAAACAGTCCTCTAGGTCCAAGCCGCAGCAAGAATTTTACGTGGTCATGCACTTTGCCGGTTTTAGTCATCTGGAGGGTTCTCACATTCTCGATGGGCTGTATGATTGGGGCGTAAATGAAGGCGGCCGACACTGAGCTGAGGACGTGCAGAAGTTTCCGGTCGTGATCAAGTTGAAATGATTCCATGTAGAACGCCTTGGACTGCGTTTGGAATAAAATAAGCATTTTGATTTCCGTAAACGATCTGTGCACCTACTCACTCGATCATAGGCCACGT
This sequence comes from Drosophila ironensis, assembly GCA_021223825.1. NCBI lineage: Eukaryota > Metazoa > Arthropoda > Insecta > Diptera > Drosophilidae > Drosophila > Drosophila ironensis. The sequence goes on from JAJJHQ010006398.1 coordinate 28,308, forward strand.
TCTGGCAAATTGTGACGACCGATGAGCGAAAAATTGAGAAGAAGCCGCCCCTGTAGAGCGTCATCCAGCCCTCGTCCTTCCACACACGGTACAGTCCGTGAAAGACATGCCGGTATTTCCGTTGCTGGTCGGCGGGCAATACCCGGTCCACGTGCATCCGGGAGTTGATCAATTCCGTGGGGATTCCCACAATCGAGGCCACACTGCCCGCTAGGCTGGCCACAAGAATCTGATCAAAGAAACTGTTCTCTCCGATTTCCTGCTTGCCCAGTTGGTACAGGTGAAACCTCAGGGTTGTGTAAGTTAGCTGCCTGGTTAGCTTCGCACTCAGGCCATCGTACAGGGAGATGAAACCTGTGCAGCGGATACACAGCGATAAATAATACGCCTCGACAGAGAAGGATTGTGCATTACCATGATTTTTAACAGCAAACCGAGCAGTTGAAAACATGGTACGCTTCTTTTTTTCGGAGACCATACGCGTTTCAAGAAGATCAAACGGACAAGTGATTGTTTGACAAAAAGCTCCTGCAAGTCCGCCGCTCCACCATCGCGGGCGCAATCTGAAATATAGTAGTTTGGATATTTTAACCGAGAAATGCTTCTTTGCCCGGGGTGATCTTACTCTCTGATTTCCGGGTCGATGTCATCGGATATTATCGCCAGCTTGCTAGCTAATTCCGTAAATCCATTAATCTCCCTCTGGGTTCTGCCACTACTTTTCCAGGTTGGGTGGAATTGACAGGCATCAGAAAGTATACTCTGTGTGTTGGGCCTAAACAAGATATGGCCGAAATGGCCGGCTGATTGTCGCCAGGACTTTGAATTTTTTGCAATTAAACCGCGCTTCTCCCATACAATTATTGGCCAAATATCGAGGCGTCTCCATTTGAAATTTAATTTAATTCTTACAAAAATAAAAAACTTGTACAACAAATGCAAAGCATTGTCATATCTGAGTTTATGATATCTCAAAGAAGCTTCAAATATAACTTGATATCATCTAACAATTATTAGTTAATTGAAAGAACTTTTGCTTGAAGGTTTTCCGACGAGCCCCAAAAACAAATCGTGCATCCGCATTCCGACCATTAACATGGGCACTTCGGGTTGTCTAATTGCTAGCCAAGAGTTCGAACTAATTGAGGCAGCTCCTCCTTTTGCCTGCTCCGTACTTTTGCAACTTTCCCTCTGCCACAATGCAGGTGCTGCAGCGTTGCTGAGTAATTTGGCATAGTTTTGGTGGCATACCCGGTCCCCCAGCGTCCTGCGCCCTGCTTCTGCCTCTGCCCCACAAACTGCGGAACTTTCAAGTGTACTCTGATGCTCACACAGTTGTCATGGCATTATCACGGCCATTAGGCAACAGCCAGCAATGCGAAATGTGTGCCAGTCAGCCAGCCAGCCACCTGGCAGCAGTACCAAATTGGTTGCAACTTTCGGACATATTAGAGGCGACTCGGCGGGGTTGCCGCAAAAAGTTATTTTCGGTTGACTATCAAGTTGAGCGATTTGCGGCGACAATTGCGGAAAAGTTGGGTTCGTTTCAAATTGAAGATCCATCACGTTACCTTGACTACTAACTGGCAGTGGCCAATTTATGCTTTATTTATGTTCCAGTTGCCCATGCAGTGGTAAACATTCAAAACTCTATATATAGACTTCAAACTAATAGGTCATTACCATAATAAGAGTATCGTGTTTTTGCATCATCAATTAATATGCCATTTTGGCGATTAATTGGCTCGTTTAAATTTAAATAATGTAAATATGAAAAGACAAAATCGTAAAGAACCAGTATCAGCCTTTTCACAGCTATTGTTTGCTCAATTTCCAGCCATTTTTATATTATCCTAGCGATAATTTTTTGCCTTAAAACGGCTTTTTTGCAGACATGGCCTACTTTTCAGCGCGGCAAATTATTTCTTCATTAGACGACGAAAGCTCTGCGCCATCAATCAGGAGCTCAATCAATCAATTCGCCATTTATTTTACAGCCTGCAATTTGAGCGAGCACGGCTCAATTGCATGGGATAAAAACAGTGGCAACAAAAAACTTTTGCAGCCCACAAATTTATTTATTTGAAACTTTTATGAGCGAGCACTAAAAAATTGATTCATAAATTTCTACTGTGCAAATAAACTAGCACAATAAGCCGCTCCGTAGCCGCTCCCTGTCGCTATCCATCTATCCATCTATATCTTGTTTTACAGTCAGTCGTAACCGCATGGGGCGGGAGGGGGCTTGAGGGGGCGGTAGGAGCGTGAAAAATGGTAAAAGCGAGAAAAGCAGTTAAACTTATTCCGGCCCACTACCCCTTTTCGCAGTTTTCACACTTTTGTCTGCGTTAGCGAAATATTTTCATTGTCTTTGCTCCGCTTTGGAATTGTTCCATTTCTTTTCCTTTCGTTTTTCATTTCATTGAGCTTTTCAATTTGCGCGTAATGTGAAATAATATATCACGTATGCACTTGTCTGCCCTGCAAATTTACTTTTGCAAATTTAATGCTCCCCCGGTTCCTCCTTGAAAGTTTTTTCGCAAAATAACACGTCAATTTGATATGCTTGTTTCGTTGTTGTTCGCCTTGATCCACGTCTCCCAGGATGCTCTACTGCCATTTTTCGGGCAGCCAGTACATATTATTCTTTTGACTCTGGGCCACAAAATGTTTGTCCTTGTCTGTCCGCATGTCTGTTGGCCAGTATCTTAGGTTATTAGAAAAGTTTGCGGCCTGACCAAGAGGCACACAGGCTCACTGTCAAAAGTTGCCAGTCGAAGAAAATTGCATATTGAAGTTGTTTAGGCAGAGGCAGGCAGCCTGTTTGCATTTCAGCTTGAATTTTGAGCACTGAAGTGAACTTTTCCAAACACAGTGCCTTAAAATACTTTTCTTTCCCGAGTTAGTTGGCATGCTTTTGGTAAGTTGATCCATCGATTTATTTAAATTCCATTTGAGAGGGGTAATTCAATTTTTAGTTCCATAATCCACATCTAATAGGAAGCTATAATCAATTTTAAAAATTGCATAGAAGGTTTTTGTTTGCTGCCAAAGCAGCGCATGCAACAGTCTGTCAGTCTGCCAGAGCAGGGCCAAGATTCCCTGCCACAACAGCCTGCCGTGCCCCATGCCAATCCTTCTTTGGCAAACTTTCTCCGAGTACAACAAACAAGAGCCCCTGCAACGGCTGTCGATGCTACTAGGACCACATGTAATGCAGCTGCAAGCCACCAAAGTTTGGAACTTCAGGGCCGGGACAAGGGCGGGAATTTCGGTGGAGGGGCCACTGAAAGTGTGACAAAGGCGGAGCGGAGTGGCGAAAGATTCTATCAAGTTTCCCCAGCACACTTTTCCCCTTTTGTTCGCCTTTTTGCGGCTTGTCTGGTTGTAGGTCCCCCTCCCGTCCGGCCCGTCCGTCTGGCCAATTTTCGTTGTGAACTCTTTTGAAAAATGTTTTCGGGCAAAATATCAACATCAGAACAACTGCAGACGGGGATCACAGGTGCCAAACAGAGAATGACCCCGAGGGCAGCCGGGGGTTAAAGGGCAGCAGGTAGCTAGCAGGTAGCAGCCAGTCTCCGGTGCAATAATCAACTGGTCAAAGCTGTCACTGGAGTCACTCAAACGGCCCTGGATCAGGCTCAGACTCAGGCACGATTCAAAAGCGACCAGAGGTGCCGCAATGTGTTGCGAAAATTCTAAATTCCATTTTACGATAATGCAACTTGGCAGAAGGCCAAAAAAACATCGAAAAACACCCCAAAAAAAGTAATGAAAAACATGGCAAAAGATTGATAGTGTCGACGAGCCAACTTGGTCCTGAGTCCGAACCAGGCCAGCTTTTTTAGCCCGCTCCGGCAACTGGGCAACATGTGCCGTAATAATAATAACAATACCAACACCCGAACAGCTGCGGATCCACTGCAGTTGCGGGCCAAGCAAACTGTTCCAAACAGATGCAAGCTTGCCCTTAATCCGTGATACCCTTCATGAATTGCAATTGCTGTGTTTCAGCGCCGCAAACACGGGCTTAGCACGTTTTAAATTTAAGAATTTATGGCCAACAAAATTTTCTAATAATCTAAAATCTTATAACGTTTAGGTTGATGTTGGTTTTAAAAGAACTTTAAGGAGTTATTTGCCTTTACTACAATTGCCTATCATTGCAGCAACCTTTGGCGATTACAATATCAAAGCAAAATGAGAAACCAAAAAATAGTTGCGGATGTTCTGGAAATGCCGAGCCCGGCGCTCAAAGCCTGCGGCCTGGGACATGCACCGCCTGCAACGTGGCGTATGCGCAATTATCAGGCAACCGCAGCAAGAGGAGCAAAGGGCAAAGGCAGCCACGGGCAGATTGCAAACGGAAGACTGCAGCAACGTAAGGCAGGAGCTGACTTCCAGCAGTCCTCCTTCGGGGCCGGGCTTAAGTTGTGCCGGGTTATTTAAAGTTCGCGTTATTAATAAATGCCTCAGTGGGGCAGTAGCTGCGGCGCTGGCTTGCCTTTTCCTTTGCCGGTCTGGTGTGGTCTGGTATGCAGCGCTTGATTAGTGCAGGGCCTAACTTATGGCCAGGAGCTCCCATCGCCTGGAAGTCGCGGAAAAGGGGGGGGCAGAGGAGGCAGCCAGTTGACTTCCTGCAAATTACTGAGAGTTTTGCCGGGCGCAAAGTTTGGCGCGTTATCGTCGAAAGTTTAATGGAACTATGTCGTGCCGTGCAGCGCCCACCGAAAACGGGCCAGCCCACGCAGAACTTCCTGCTCCCTGCTCCTTGCTCTCTTTGCCCAATCCTTGGCCATCGACCCAACGGGTGAACTGCATCTGGAATGGGAACAAAGCCGAGGGTTTGGCGTTCGTGTTTAAGCCTAGCCGGTTCTCAGCGGGGGCTCAGCTAATTGCCGGGGACACCCACACATTTGACAGATTTGTTGGAACTAAAATTAGAGAAGAAAATTGGGCAGAGCAACCAAATGAATTAATTATAATGGTTGAGGAAAGAAAAGCGAAGCTAACAAACGCTTATTGTACTCGTATAAACTTCCTTTTACACATGAAGTTACCCCACCAAAGTCTGAATCCCAATAATTGTTTTGTATTATCGGATTCGCAGGCCAAGACCCGCAGGATAATAATTAGTTGGCCGCTGGCATGTTTAATTACGAATGAAGTTAAGATCAAACATCGGACTGACCACAGTCAAGCAAACATGCGTTGCAAATGCCAATAATGCCGCTGATGCGCCCGACTGTTGACTGTCGTTTGTGGGCCAGTGGGGCAGGGCAGGACCGGGAAGGGCAGGACGGGGGCCCTGGAGTCGCATGACGCAGCTTGAGCCGCAAGAGATGGTTTATGGTTAGGCCGGGGGGCGTGGCCGGGGGCTGCCTGTGTCATCGAATGAAGAGCCCGATTGATGGCCAACAAAGGGGAGGGATATTGACTCCCGACTGCCTGCCTGTTTGTAATTATCTGAGAAATATCTGAAATGGTTTCCTGTTGCCTGCAGTTAATGCGCCTGAAATTGTTGCCCCCGGCTGCCAGCAACTTTACTGAAAAGGCATTTAAAACGGTTGAAAAAAAGTTGCCGGCAACGGAGAGGAAATTTTCCTGTTTACACACATTTAGCAAGTTTTTCCTTTCAGTTGCTGATATGCAACTTAATTACTCTGTGTTTTCCCCAACTGTTTGGCTTTGTTTACTCTTTTGCAAAAGCATATGCAAATAGCAAAGCTGCAATAATTAATTAACGCTCTTTGTGTGGCGTATTTCTTTGCTTATTTAGCAACTTTATTTGGTAACCAGTTGGTACGGACTTTCAGGTAATCCTCTTAGGTCTGGTCATGGTGACTCCTTCCAAAAGTGAACACTTGTTGCCGTATCTAATATATCTCTTTAACAGCTTTAATAACATTTAAGGCAATAAATTAAACACCATTTTAAGCACACATACGTGTAATGTATACAAGGTAAATTTAAAACCTCTTAACAGACAGGTAAACTCCTTGGTACGAGCCCGGAAGTGGTGTTTTGTTTACTGCACGCTGCGATAATATCGTCCTGCTAGTTAATTTGATTGACATTTATCCGTTTTCTTTTGCTAGTATGTGAATGGGGCGTTTTTTATTCAGGCGGCCATATCAATGGCCCAACGGTGGCGTGTGCCCTTAGCCAGACTTGGCTTTTTGTTTTTTATCCTGGTTTTTTCGTGGCGCTCCGTCTACACTTGACACAGTGTTTGCACTTTGCGCTGATTTAATCTTTTCGTTGCCTTTGGCTGAGTGTCTGCCCGTCCGACCGTCTGCCCGTGGAAAGGGGACACCCCGGAACTGGGACCTGGCGCTGGGACTGTCTGGGCCCGATTGTGGGATCTGGATAGCCAGATAGCAGCCCCACCCCATGTCACTCCCCTGACGCTAAATTGGGCGCGTGATAAAGAGCTGGAAAAGAAGGAGCCCTAGCACCCGGCACAAACTAAACTAGGAGAAAAAGAAGTGAATGGCTGAAAGAAATCCGACTGTTTGCCTTTAGTCGCTTTAGGTGTCTTTGCGGAATGGATTTCCATTTGAAGAGTGCATGGGAGCAGATAGTAGGAAAGGGAAGGGACGGGGAAAAAGGGAAAAATTATTGAACATCTGATGCAGTTATGATAATGTCAAAGCATTTCCACTCAAGTGACAGTTTGGCTAGATTCCGATTATGACAGGCAAATGGAAGAGTTATTGCAAATTAATGCAAGCGCTTCGAGTGGCCTGACATCGATTTGGGTCAATAATTGTTGAATGAAATGCTCCCCCAGCGAAGTTTTCACCTTTAATGGGCAAACTTTTCTAGCAGAATGAGATATACTGATTCAGAGTGATTCTTGTTGGGATGCTGTAATAGACTCAATCATTAAAATTCAATAGAAACGCTTTGGATAATTCCTTACTCCGTCGCCAGGCGACACGGCAAAAATATATTTACTGTACAGCTTAAGTACATCGGACTTTGGGTAGATGACGTGGGTATACATAAGTTTGTGTACTTTATACTTTTATTTTGGGGGCTGACCAAGTTGCGCGGTCCGAACCATATTTATAATAATCTACAAAATTTATGTAAAAACTTTTTTATGTGTCTGTGGCGCAGTACAGTCGCAGTTAATTTGGCAAAGTTTTGCGGCTTGTTTGGCGGTCAATTGTGTAATTTGTGTACAATTTATATCGACAGGCTCGGGGTGGTTACTTGCTTCAATGGCGCTATATAATTTGCATTTTCCACCTGAATACTTTATTATCAGAAGCATCTAAATCAGATAACTATGTAACTTTACTTGCGAAAACATGAAAGGAAGTTTCACATAAATTCGAAACTGTTTGGAACTTGAATCTGTACAGTTCCGATTTGTTTATATTGTGTTGAATGAAGTTGATTTTTTAATTTTCCCCTGGGAGCCTAATGAACAAACTATGAGTAATAAATTTACACAAATTCGACTACCCATCTAAGATTATTTTCGCTTGTGTTTAGTTTGCGCTGATACCATCCATATTTATTGAAATTCTGATTTCAATTTACCAAAATATTTACAATCCCCATCCGCATTTCCACCGGCAACAATTCTGATGATGTACCTGGGCTGTGGGCTGTGGGCTGTGTGCGGCCTTGGATAAATGGCAGTTGGGGCAAATTGCTGTTTTAGTTCGTTCTCTCTAATTTTGGCCGGGGGGAGGCGGTGGGTGGGCGTGGCTGTGGCTGTGGCCATAACGGACCTCAGCCATAATTTAAACCGGCAACGTGTTATCAGACTTAATATGTAATACATTCTGGTGGTCAGTTGGGATCGGTTGGGGACTCCACGAGTGTCGAGTGCTCCCCACAAAGTTGGCCATAACAATGGGCCAACTCCCTCCCGTCCCCGGCCTCATCCTTGGCCTATTGTTTCGAATTTTGCCCATTCTGTTGTTTGTGTGTGTGCTCGCCCGATTTGGCCCTTTTGTTTTGGTTTATTGTTTTTGAAATGCACATAAAATGCGTTCTGCTCTCGCCCTTTGTGCTTGAATGCAAGCGTTTGAGGCTCGTATATTATTGATAGCCATTGGAAAACAGTGGAGTGGACTGTGGATAATACTTTTGCATTCGCATTTTGGGGGCCAGCGAAATTGCAAAATGAGCTTAGCCCGGCCAACACAATTTAGGCCGCTTAAATCCTCTTTATGATGTGCAGATAAAATCGTATTTCCAAAATTAAGCTTAACAATTTTGCCAAAGTATGTGGATAGACTGATAATAGTTTATATGGGGTACTAATGCGCCTGCTAACGTATACGATAATACAGTTCGTTTCACGCTATTCTTATTTCAACTAATTAAGTTTGATCAAGTCTAAGAGTGCCTATGAACATACAAGAATATATTCATTATCAATAGCCCACCAAAGCTTTAAAATGTAGAAGACTAAAGATAACGCGGAGCTTACTGCTCAGCAGTGCTCTTGTGAAATACAAGTTTAAAAAGCTGCCTATACAAGCTTTCTTGCTTATGTTTTATTGTTTGTCAAATCAGTTGGTCGCAACTAACTTAGCGATGCTGCGCGGAACAGTGAAACATGGCCTGAGGGCCGCCTCCCAGCTGACTGCTACCAAATACACTGAGCCCTCCTCCTATGTTCAGCATCTGGAGGCGGAATGGGCAACAGCCAAGCCCTTCTCCGATCTTCCCGGACCGACGCGCTGGCAATTGTGGCGAGGCTATCAAAATGGTGGGGACTACCACAATCTAGGCATGGACCAGATCATGCTTCTCTATAGGAAGAAATATGGTGATACCTGTTTGATACCCGGAATGTTTGGCATGCCCTCCACCGTGATCACATTCAACGAGCAGAGCTTCGAGAGGGTCTTTCGCACGGAGGGTCAGTGGCCCGTGAGAGAGGGGGCGGAACCTGTGCTGCATTACCGAAGGAATCGCAAGGATGGCTTCTTTAAAGACTGCGTGGGACTGTTTAGCTAGTGAGTACAGCGTAATTTTCAAGTGCCAAGGAATTCGATGACAAATGACAAATAACGTTCAATCTTTACTAAATTCTAGTGGTGAGGATTGGGGACGTCTTAGGAGTGCCGCCAATCCTGTCCTGATGCAGCATCGCAATGTGGCCGTTTACCTTAAGCCCATGCAACAGGTCAACCGGCAGTTTGTCAATCGAATTCGAAAGATACGAGATACAGAGTCTTCGGAAGTGCCCGGCGACTTTTTGACCACTATAAATCACTTGGCCTTCGAGTCGGTAGCTGTAGTGGCTTTGGACAAGCAATTCGGTTTGCTCAACGGAGATAGCCAATTGGAGGACCAAACGCTCTTCCGTAATATAGAAGTCTTTAATGATTCGTTTTTTGAACTCGGCATCAAGCCTTCGGTATACAAATACATTTCTACGCCCGCATATAGGAAATTTGAAAAAGCTTCAGATGCGATCTTCGACACCTGTTACCTGTACATCAACGAGGCAGTGGAGAAGATAGAAAGGGAGCCTAAGGATCCCAATAGGCCCAAGAGTGTCCTCGAGCAGTTGCTCCAAGTGGATCGAAAGTTCGCCACTGTTATGGGCATGGATATGCTGATGGGGGGCGTTGATACCACCAGCTCTGCCATAACGGCACTTTTGTTCAATCTGGCCAAGAATCCGGAAAAGCAGCAAAAACTACGGCAAGAAGTTTTGCACGTGCTGCCATCCCTAGATAAGGATTTCACCATGGAGGAGATGAAATCTCTGCCGTATCTTAGGGCCTGCATCAAGGAATCGATGCGTTTGCAGCCGGTAACCTTTGGCAATGCGAGGTCTGCGGGAGCGGATGTGGTCCTCGATGGATACCGCATTCCCAAGGGAACACATCTTCTCATGAACAGCAACTTGCTGCTGAAGGAAGAGCGTTTCTTTCCCCGGGCAAAGGAATTCCTTCCGGAGCGTTGGTTGCGACAAAAAAATTCCCAGGAGGAGTCGCTGATGCACAAGAACCTGGATCGGTTTGTATATTTGCCCTTTGGCTTTGGTCCTCGAATGTGCATCGGGAAACGGATAGTGGATCTCGAACTAGAACTTACGGCGGCAAATCTGGTGCGAAACTTCCAGATAGAGTTCAACTATCCGACCGAGAATGCTTTCAAGTGCAGTTTCCTCTTTAAGCCCAACATACCATTACGTTTTAAGTTCGAAGATGTTAAATATGCATAAATAAACATTGAGAAAGGTGTTTGGAGTCCCAAGGTTGAACCTTGCATTATAATTCAAATTTTTATTTGATACCCATGATCTTAAATAACTTTTATACTATCAGTAAATAAACAATGAACATTTGAACTACTTAATTCGAATAAAATTTTGGTACAAAGATGTTAAATATCAGTAAAATGATATAATGTACTTTATATAGCATAAATCAAAATCCAATTAAGATTTTGCATTAGACGTGTTTCATTTTATGGACTTTGATCTTTGATATAAAATAACTTTTACACTAGAGTTAAGTTTGAAGAAGTTCTATATTCCTAAAATCAACACAGAGGAATTTTATCTTGCAGATATTTTCAATTTTTATCAAACTTGGAATTACTTTTTGAAGAAACTCGCAGAACCGTTAAATTTCAAATCTGAAATTTTAACAGCACGCTGTTAGCTCCTAACAGCACTGCCCCGTCGGAATCAGCTGTTCCCTGGGTAAACCCCGCGACTGGTCCCACTAATTCCACAAACAAAAGTGATTCATACTAGAAAAAAGAACGTAAATTAATAAAAATCCACCCGTTTCAGTCGAGACCAACTGTCCGAACACCTTTCTTCTCCATTCTTCTGAGGAAACTCATCAAGCTGGGTAACGACATGTCTACGAGTACCATGGAAAGTGAGTGCAACTCGATGGAAAACTTCAAATTTGTAACAGTATCTCTATATTTTTGTAACCCACACCTCCCCTATTTTTTCTAGAACACCTTTTCAATCTAAAATTTGCTGTAAAGGAGCTGGAACGCAACTCGAAGAAGTGCGAGAAGGAGGAGAAGCTGGAGAAGACAAAGGCGAAAAAGGCCATACAAAAGGGCAACATGGATGTGGCCCGCATCCACGCAGAGAATGCCATAAGGCAGAAGAACCAGGCCGTCAACTATCTGCGGATGAGTGCGCGCGTGGATGCGGTGGCAAGTCGCGTGCAATCGGCCCTCACCACCCGCAAGGTCACCGGGTCCATGGCCGGCGTGGTCAAGGCCATGGATGCGGCCATGAAGGGCATGAACCTGGAGAAGATCTCCTCGCTGATGGAAAAATTTGAGTCGCAGTTCGAGGACCTCGATGTGCAGAGCTCCGTCATGGAGGGCACCATGTCGGACACGGTCACCACCTCGGTGCCTCAGGGCGATGTCGATAATCTCCTCCAGCAAGTGGCCGACGAGGCCGGCCTGGAGCTCAACATGGAGCTGCCCAGCGGCGTGCAGAGCCAGACCATTGGCGCCTCCACGGCGGTCTCGCAGGAGCAGGACGAGCTCACCCAGCGCCTGGCGCGCCTCCGTCAGGCCGAGTAGAGTCCGTTGAATTTCCCTGTTATAGCCACTAAGTACATTCAAATATAAGCATAATTTCGATGATTTTATATACTATACTGCTTCCAAGTGACGATGTTTTGCATTAATTAATCTTTCTAATATTTTCGGTAGTCCCTGCGGCTAGCAGGTATAGCTTCTTGTGTTCGTCAGGCCGAGTAAATAAAGCCATCCAGTTTGTTTAATTTCCCTGTTCTAGGTTAACAGATAGTTTTCACATGTTTTTAAAATGTTTGAAATTCCTTGGGTAATCTCTGCAGCGTGTTTGTTTCTTCATATTTGAACGCATAGCTTTATATTTTAGCTGTAATGCAGTCTAAATAAAAATGAAACATCATGAAAATGCTTATTTTTAAATGTTTATATGCTAGTACATGTGTTCGTATATATCTAAAGATTGCCATTTAATCCTAAATTTAGCTTAATATTACACTGTTTAATTGCAGTTGGGGCTGTGCTTGTAGGGGCGGGATGGTTAGATGTGGGTTGCTTGGAATCTGAGGCTTCATGCGCTGTTTTCTTGGCTTTTTTTGCACATTGTTTGAGGTACCGGAAGCGGAATCCTCTCCTGGTTGCTTGTTCTTCGGTTTGGGACCTCTTCGCTTTTGTTCCGTTTTTCCCTTGGGATGCGGAGCCACCATGGGCACTGAGCGCCAGTTGTCGCCGTGCTTGTCCAGCCGCTTTTTCAGCAACTCCACGTCGTGGTTCCGCCTTCTAAGAATCTTTTTGATGCCATTTACCCTCCAAAAACCAAACAAATCATGATTTTGGCGACTTTCACAAGGCGTATTTACTTGGGGCCTACCTCATCACACACCGCTCGTTTTCCGCCTGTATCCTCTGGCATTTGTCGTATAGCTTCTCCACCATTTCCTTGTACAAAAGAGTCTTTTTGTCCAGCAGCATTTCAGTGGATGAATATTCAATATTGTTAGTCTACATGTTGTTACGAGTTGAAGGCGTTGCCAAATCGGGCATCAGGCAGCCCCGGCATATCGATACCGATAGACCCAGTCAAACAAATTTTTCTCCCATCGCTAGATCGCGAGAAAAAGGCTTTGCTGCCGGTTGAGGCTAACAAATCTTCCCATTAAATGGGTCTGGAGCTGATTTAACTGCCCGGCATAGTATGAAAACGACTGCCCACGCACGCAACATGCCAACGACACCGAGTGCCCAGGGATCTGGCAACCAGAATGCCACCACCAGCCAACAAATCGTGAAAAACTTCCGCGAGATCGTCAAGGATCCGAAGAGCCTGGACGAGGCGGTCAATCATATGTATCAGACCCTTCTGGACGATGCTGTGGCCGGGATCTTCATTGAGACGCATCACCTGCGCAAAACCGGCAATCTCTCGGCGCTGGACGGCGTTGCCGAGGAGACATCGCATCGCATCTGCGAGATGCCCAACCTGGACATCTTTGGCATCTCCACGGCCAAGAAGCCCATGGACTGCACCTGCCCCAACTGTGATCGCCTGGTGGCCGCCGCCCGTTTTGCACCGCATCTGGAAAAGTGCATGGGCATGGGACGCATCTCCTCGAGAATCGCCTCTCGGAGGTTGGCCACCAAGGAGGGCTCCAGCACCGCACATTTGCACTCGGGAGCCAACGCCGGGGGCACGGATGACGAGGACGATGTGGACTGGTCGTCGGACAAGCGCAAGAAAAAGTCAACGCAGAGCTCGCGAAACAATGGCTCCAAAAAGAACAACGGCAAAACGTTTTAATTATAATTTCATTATATTATAACTCGCCATAAAAAACAAAGACTTCTGAATCTCAGATGCCAAATCGGGACATTTGTCAGTACCCGTTCTTGTCAATCGCATACACACGAATATAGTCAACAAGCAGGGATGGTTGATCCCAGGAAAACGTTTTCATGGCCTTGTAAAAACCTGACTTTGCCCCTCTAGCCTCGTTGGAAAAGATTTTTCTTTTATGATATTCCATTATATTGTCATCATCGAAATTTGTCCTTCCCCCGGCGATGAGACCCAAAACAAGATAGCACTAAATAAATGGAATTCTAACGAAAAGTTAGCAGAAAAAAGTTAATACTGACTTACCTCATGAAGATTAAAATCTTCAAGCATTTGGGAGTTGGCGATTGTACCAACAACTACTCCATCAACCATGTAGACGATTTTCTCCTTTCGCCAGACTATTGTATAGTTGTAAAAATCTTCAGAGTAATGATAGGGGCTGGTCCTAGTGACGAAGGCCTCATAGGGAACATAATTTCTTTTTTCCTTTTCCTGTTTCCATATCAAGACGCTGCCGAAAAGAGATTTTCCACTGAGGTCCAATCGGTTTACGTCTTGCAAAACTGTATTTCCCCTGGCATACAAACGTATTTGAGGGACCATAGGGTAATCCACATCGTATTTTACGGGCTGCAAAAATATGTCTGCGAAATACAAGATATAAAAATTAATAATCTCTTTAAAACTTGTTACGCTTTCAGGTTTTTTGACAAGCTATGGATAGGACATGTATTGTGGACCGCACTTACTTGGGAACAAAAACTCTCCTCTGGGCATTTTAGCCCTGATTTCCACTCTTCCATATTTAAAGGAGAACTTTCCTTTGGTGTGTATGTTGCCGGAACCGTTGATGTCAGACTCGGGGAACACCCGCCTTTTGATTCTGCTGTCATTCTTCTTTGGCTTTCCGCATTCTTTTGCATATATTTTCGGATCCTTGTTAGTGCTAGTACAATTATTGAAAACATGATTCTTTCTTATCGATAACTTAATTATGGTTAGTTTTAACTTATTGTTTTCCACTCTTGAATAATTGTTATGAGCCGTGAAAGCAACAAACTGATTATCATAAGTGTCTGTGTTTAAATTTCGTTCTTCATGCGTCCATTTTCCCTTGTCAATTTGATTGCCATTGAAATCGTCTTCAAAGATTATTTCGCCGCTTCTGATTTTTTTTGTAAGCCGGCTCTCGGTCTCGAGTTCTACCTTAGTCTCAATACGACACTTGGAGGCTGCGGTTTCGGCATCAATTGGGCGAATTTCATTCATCAATTCACCCTTGCTCGTGTACACTGAAACCAAATTNCGACCACATGCAACCAGTTGCTTGTGTTAGAAAATGATTCAGAAAACATTATCTTTCCGCTGCAATCAACTGGATACCCGTTGAGCTTGGAAAAGGTTGAGAAGCAAGTGTTTGGATTTTTTCGCAGTTGGGCACAACTTGACCAAGTGTCCCGACTCCTTTTGCTTATCTTTTTTGGATCCGTCTGCATCCTTCCCGTGGAGTCAAAGACAATGGATTTAGCTATGGCTTGCTTTTGGGTTGTCTCGACAATGGCCGTTATACTGCGGCTCCCGTTTAGATATCCATTAGGTACGACCCAGTTATTTCCGTTGTTAGATGCATCGGAAAATTTGAAAATTGGACACTGGTTGTCACCGCGATTGACGTAGAAGAATACAGACTTTATGTTCAGGCTCTATATGCAGAAATCGAAAAAATATACTCTTAGTAGAATCGCGATCTTTTGGGGGCTCACCTGCCAGAAACCATTGCCACATAGAATCTATCCCGGTATCGACCTCCTCTTGGTGTGGCTTAAGTGACTCTGCAGAGACTGCCAGAGCCGCACTTGCTATACAAATTAGCATCAGCCTCATCGTCCCAGACTCATAATACGACTGCCGCACTTTCGATTTCTGAATCTCACTCCGAGCGTATAATGAAACGATACACACATTTCTACATTATATTTTTATAAATAAACGTGTATTTGCAAAGATTATCAGTTCGCGAAGACTCGTATGGAATCGATCAGCAGGCCCGGCTGCTTCCAAGTGGGCAGCCAATGTTCCTGGGCCTGGTGGAAGTGAAGTTTCGCTTGGGGATGATAGTTGGTCCAAGGTTTCTCATAGGTGGCAGTGCGCAGGTTGTCCACAAAGTCTCCGAATCCACCCACAGAAAGCCCCAACGAAATGTAGAACTGTACAAAGAGATTAATGAAATATTTAAATAAATACGGATTTATCAAATACTTGCAATCAACAAAAATTTTTAAACATAATTGATTTTGTTTCTTTTAGATAGGTCGGTTATATCGTTACAAATATGACAATATAACGATAATTTTCCAAGTGATGTTTTAAGTTTGAAAGTTCCGAAGATCTTTAGATTTATATGTAGTTTCAAATGTGATTTACGCATTATTTAAACAAGAAAGAAATCAATCAGTTTCAAATCTATTTATGAGAGAACAGCCAAGTGTTCTACAAAGTTTAGCTCTTTACCATTTTGTCAAAAGGAGCCATGGGAGCTCCCTGCTTCCATCTTGGGTTCAGATCGAGTTCCGCGAATCCGCTCAGCAATTCCCCGTAAACCTGTCCATCCACTGAGAACTGCAGCCTTGTGCTAGTCCAGTCCAGTGCGTAAGTGTGAAACTCGTTGCCAAAATGCGTGCTTCGTCGCTGGCTCACCCACGCATCCTCCCGCTGCTGGGCCTCGGTGGATAGCACTGGACCCCCATACAGGGAGCGCCCGTCGACGAGTTTCCCGCGTGGCATCTTTAGTTTGGCATTGCCCCTAGCCAGTGCCACTCGCAGTTGTCCGGACTCGTAGCCCGTTTGGCCGTACCATTCGGTCTGGGGCTCCAACAGCAGCAGGGGTACGATCCAGTCGCCTTTCGGAAATCTTGCCCGCACCTCGATGCGTCCGTACTGAAAGGCAAATGACTCCTTGGTTGTAACACGGGGCACAACTATCGGCGGCATTATTCCACTAGGACCACTGCCGGTGGTTTGCAGCACACACTCCTTGCGGCGATTGTGGGTTCCGGTGCACCGCTCGGAGAGATCGAGCCGGGCATTGTCGATGGATAAATCCGGGCGATAGTTGGACCACAGCAGTGGTTCAATCAGCAGATTACCCTCCTCCACTTTAGCCCTTCCGTCATACAAGACAAATTCCGCATCATTGGTATCCAAAGGGAGACGGGCTTCGTGGAGCCAGATGGAATCATTGAGCTGATCGAAGGTATCCTCAAAGATCAGCTGACCCTTGCAGAGGGGCGTGTTAAAGGTAGGCGAAACCAGGGTCGAAGATGGCCTACAGACTGTGGGGGACGTATATTCCACACGGCTTTCCTCAGTTACTGCCAATCCTACGTTCGCTTCATCGTCATCTTCATTGGAGGAACATCCCCGGGGCAGATAGTTGCCGGTGAGGTTACAGACCTGTAAAGGCTGTCCCATATCCTGGTACACAGCCTTTTCGTGCTGCACACTCGTCCAAAGATACAGAACATCATGAGCTCGTAGAGGCACGGATGTGAAGTCGCTCGTCCATCTGCCCTCCTGGGGCTCTGTTAATCTCACCGAAAATTGTCCTTGATTAAATGAGGTGAAGTTCTTGTTGCGGTTCGCATTAAAAGCTACCAGTTTGACTCCGGACTCGTCTGTACATAGGAAAATTATCAGTTATTAAGGCTTAAGGCAACCAAATATTATGTATATTCATTTTCGTTAAGTAGTTTTCTTGTACTACAGGCCTTGAAGACTGTCTTTAACAATTACCTGGTATGGAGATGCGAAATCCGTTTTCCAGCAGCTCTACCTTGGGCGTCGGGGTCTTATAGCCATTAGAATTAACAACAGTGATTAGCAGAAGTATTCCAATGCGCAATCCTGGCATTCTGAATCCTCACTGATCTCGATTTTCACGCGAATCAACAGCTACTGACTCAACCTGTGTCTCTATCTCAGTTTTGAGACCGGTTTCTGCTGCCACTACAGCGTATGTTGGGCGATTGTTTGTTTATTTTCGCTTGGCCCCGCCAATCGCAGTTCTTCGCATGTGAATCCCACGTTCATATCAGCGCCGGCATCTATCTGGCTTCTAGCGAATCAAACATTTTTTAAACCCCCGAATAGGCCCAGAAATTGTTGAGAACCGTAGCGGCACTCCTCTCGGAGGTCAACGTAAAGATTGAAAGCTCAAGCCAGCTGATGCGATAACAAAAGCTTGTTCTACACTTGCCAAAATCCTTAATTATAAAAGTTCATAGTAAGATGTAAGTCCTCTAAAGTTCACCAATAAAACATAATATAGAAGGATCGTTTTGTGCTTTTAATTTTAAATATTTTTATTAACTATATTAACAAATTGATTTCTTATATATATTTCGAGCTGGGTGAGTCAACAAAAAATCGCATTTTGTAAAGTGCAATTCATACGTATTTTCATATGAATGAAGCCGCTATCAAGTTAAGCTTTATTCGAACTTAAGCTCGAAAATCAAGATTTTCAATCAGATGCAATCGTTCCAGTACAAAGCTCCCGAGAACTATGCGTTAGTCAGGTTGTAGTTAGTACACACATTAGTTTAAATTAAAACTGCGTCATGGGCTGGAAAACTCTGACATGTTTTTATTGCTTTATTTTATTGACAATTTTTAACGATGGAATTTCGGCTTTCAAAATACCGAACATTGAGTTCGAAATGCTGTATGAGCGGGGATTCGAAGTTTCCATACCAGGTAAGGTTTATATTTCGGACAAGGTCGTGACAACAGTGTAACTAAAGCATTATCTTATTTTCGTCTCAAATAATATTGAATTACAAAATTGTATAAAATATTTAAAGGCTATCCAAATGTTTTAATTTTAGATGAACCTGGCATCCAGCGAGTGTTCTATATGTTACAAATAGATGACTCATGTCCGGCTTTGATGGACTATATAACAGAGGCAGTCAATGGGAGTTGGGTATCCAAACAGAAGACAAATCTACAAAACAACGACAAACTGCAGATCTCCGTGCTAGTGCAATACAATGAAGAGATTTTTGAAAAAAGCGAGACGCTGGTTGTCATTAACCCGAGAATACTGACAACTAGGAATAACAAGTCCCGGAACATAGCCTTTCTTTCGGACGAGGGCGAGTGTCAGGCCTTCCTGGCTCCGCAAAAGCCAACTAAGCGCTGCAAGCCCGCCCAAACAATCGCGAACAATGGTCGCCACCTCTGCGAGGAAGAGCTGATCTTCGAGGACAACTTTTCCACTGCTCAGCTGAATAGAAGCACTTGGAAACACGATATCCGCCAGCGCATGTACCACGTGGAAGAGGAGCTGGTGGCTTTCGACGACGCGGCACGCAACTCATTTGTAAAGGAAGGAGACCTGCATATTGTCCCAGTTGTGGCTAACGAGGTGACCGACGGCTCCTTTAAGCTGGGGGATCGGTGCACCGCCGTCGAAAGTCCGGATCAGGAGTGCAACATCGCTCAAGGCAGCTTTTACAGCATTAAGCCCCCGGTATTCTCCTCCCAAGTGCACACTCGGGATTCCTTTAGCTTCAAGTATGGCAAGATTGTTGTGCGAGCCAAATTGCCAAAGGGGGACTGGCTGTTTCCATGTTAGTAACAGTGGAGGGTATCAAATATTTTATAATAACTAATATCTTACATTTTATACAGATATAATGCTGCAGCCGGTGTCCACATATGCTGAGACACACTATGCCAAACAAATAAGTAAGTTTGAAATTATATTTAAATTTACATTGTGATTTTTACGGCATGTTGCCAACATTTTTTTAAAAGTTAGGGTACTATCCGATAGTAGAACATATTGGTAACACTTGAAGAATGGTTAAATTTCTCTAATATTTTTAGGAATTGCTTATGCTCGGGGTAACGCTAATTTAAGGACCAAAGAGGGCGATGACATCTCTGGCAATCGTCTGTACGGTGGAATGGTGGTCTGGCACCATGGCAGGGCAGTGCAGTTCCTCAAAGATCGATTGAGCCAGACCCATTATGGCGATGATTTCCACAATTACACCATGATCTGGGAGCGCGAAAAGATCACATTGATGGTGGACGATGAGGTCTACGGCGAGCTGTTTGATGGAGTGCCCTTCTTCAACGAGAAGTGCTTTATCATTTTGGGCGTTACAGTGGGTGGATTCCTTAATTTTGACGACGCTGTTTTGGCCAAGGATGTAAAGCCCTACAGAAATCGAGAGCCCCGAGCGGCATTATCATTTTGGCAACATCGCGATACATGGGCCCCAACCTGGGGCGGGCACAGTGCGATGCTAATTGATTTTGTCCGAGTTTACGCAAAGTGACCCTACACAAAGTATTTTCGAATACATTTTTATTAAAAGAATGAGATCAAGATACACTGTTGTTTCTAGTTGTAATACAATTTCCCTCTAGTCTATTCACAAAACAATTTACTTGCTCACTTCACACATTTGTTACCTACAGTTTTATACGATTTTGTAAAATTTCGTGTTTTTGGAGGTTTCTCTGGAAAGCGTTAAAATTTGGCGGCATTTTCTCCCATCGCTAGCTGCACAGCCCTGCGATAACCGCTGTGTGATCGGAGCCGTCTCGATAATTTTCCAGCAGCTGTCAATCGTTTGCATTTGCATTTGCCTGCGACTTTTTTGCTGAGTGTGTTTTTTCTCCGAGGAGGAGCGGATCAGCAAGCGAACGAACGAACGGAAGGAAAGGCAAGGCAAGGCAGCAGCAGCAGCAACAGCAGCAGCATAATTCCCGATTCACCAGCTAGCATAGTGACCAACTAACCAGCAGAAGAGAAAAGCGGCAAACCATGCCTTCGGCTGCTACCACCTCGATTACCACCACCGCGGGCGCCGCCAGCAACAACACCAACTCGTGCAAGGAGAAACGCGCCTCTGACAGCTCGATTAGCGGCAGCGTGGGCGTCCCGGCGTCCGTCGGAGGCGTTGCTACCACCAATGGCCAGCACACCAACACCACCAACACGAGCAGCAGCAGCAGCAGCGGCGGCAATTTGGTGGCAATCGCCGTTGCACCCCAGCCGGCGGATTCCGATTTGGCCAACAATAACAGCAACACCAATGCCAGCAACGGAACCAAGGCGCTGAAAACGGCAGCGGCGGCTGCCTCTGTGGCCGTTGCTGCTGCGGAGCCCTACAATCCGTTGAAGCAGATGCTGGTCACCATCGAGCACAAGATTCGCAACCTGGAGAAGCGCAAGGTAGGCCCTAGTAGAATGCTAAGCAAGAGACAAAGGATTTGGTGTTCGGGGCAGCATGGCCCACCATTTTTATTTTCATTCTCTCTTCTCCGTGTGTTGCTTTGTTTCGTTTTGCGCGCTGCGCACCCCCTCTCCCTCACCGTCACCCTCTCCTCTGGGCCTGTTCCCCGGAGCCCCTTTTCGCAGATTTTTCGCGACGCCATGTTTTCTAGAGCACGGAGCTGCCAGATTGCGCGAAGAAACGAGAACTTGCTAGCCGCTGGCCTAGAACTTTTAATGGGAAAATGTGCACACCCAGCTGAGCAATGAGAAGGCTTCGCCAGGGTCGCTAAATCTGCTGATATCCAGTTCTTATATTGCTTTAATTTAAGCTTGTGCCTGGCAAAACTCGTGCCAATAACAGCTGAGTTTTGCCGGCATCTGGCAACGCCCCCGGCCTGCTTTTGAATTTTTATTTTATTTAAGCTGGTTTTTTTTTATATTATTATAAACCAGCTAAAGCTAATATTTAATATATAAGTTTGTCAGTTTTCTCGTTAGGTTTATTCACCTGAATTTTTTATTTAAGTTCAGTACAGAGATGGGAAATAATTCCCTAATTGTTTGGGTTCCAATGGAAACATCTTACAACATAAAGTTAATATTATTTAAATCTTCTATATTACATGGGAAATATCATGTAATATAGGAGAAACCCCTTTTTTTCTGATTTAAAACTTGCTGAATATGGTATATGGACAATGGTTCCCATGAGTAATCGCTGACTATATTCCTATTGACTCATCCAATCGTTTTCTTGCATTATTTGAAACAAAACAGACGAAACTGGAGTCCTATCGCGCCATTCAGAGCGGCGGCAAGGAACTGAGCGCCGACCAGGCTTCGGCCGTGGCCAAGTACGATGCCGTTTTGGCCAATCTGGAGTTCGCTCGCGACCTGGCCAAGCAGATGCAGCAGCAGTCGAAGGAGGCCGAAAAGGAGCAGAAGAAACAGGCGCGCAAGGTATTGCCCATTGAGGTTTTCTCGCCATCTGAAGCTAAAGTTTATCCTTCTCGTTGTTATAGGACAACCAGGCAAAGATTCTAGCTGAGACGGCCAAGATCCGGGAGGTTCTAGTCATCCAGAACGTGCTCAACTGCTTCAACGACGAGCAGGTTCGAAATGATTTCCTCACGGGCGAAAACGGAGCCAAAAAGTTGGAAACTGCCGATATGGACATCCTGGAGAAATTGTAAGTGCACTGGGAGTCTTTCAAAGAATATCATTGCTCAAAACATACTCTAAAACATTGCGTGTAAACTTCAACCAATTTCAGCTGCTTTGAGACGCAAACTCGCCGCCCGGAGACCATCGACGATGTCAGCTTCATCTCCACGGCCCAGAAGTCCGCCGAGCTGTTCGCCTCGACCATCAATGCCCGACCCAAGGCCTTCGGAGAAACGACCTTCGAGAAGCTGCGTGCGCTCTTTCAGCAGATCCAGGACTCGGGCTATCTGGACAAGTACTACCAGGTGCCCAGTGAGAATGCGGTGGCCAATAGCACGGACAGCGGCACCGGCAGCGGTGAGGGCGATGGCGCGGAGCTGCTGAACGATGGATCCGGGGATCTGGACACGGAACTGCCGTCGGAGCCGTCCGCTCGCAACTCGCTGGAGGAGGGTCTTGACAAGCTGCACTTGGGCGGTCAGCCGGAACTGGAACAGCATTCCCAGCAGCCCCTGGAGCGTCCTGGGCATCTCCTGGTCGACCCGCAGCACCAGCGACGCCCGTCCTTGGAGCAGCAACATCAGCAGCAGGGCCTGGTGATTCAGCAGCACCAGCAGCAGCCGCCGCAAGTTTTCCAGGCAGGTCCTCAGGCCGGGGGAACCACCACCCCCGTGCGCGTGCTGTATGTCCCAGCGCAGCCTCCCCAGCAGCCGCCGCATCCCCATCAGCTCCTAAGCAGTCCCGTGAATCTCCAGGCATTACAAGCGGGCGGCGCTGCTCCGCCTCCCCCCCAGCAGCAGCAGCAGCAGCAACAACAGCCGCATCCGCAGCACTTTGCTGCGAGTGTTCGGTCCGTGGAGCAAAACTACTTCAAGCAGCCGCCGCCACACCCGCAGGCACCTGGACTCCAGGCGCCGCCGACGCCTCAGCAGCAGCAGCAGTTCATGCAGCAGATGCGTCCGCTGTCGGAGGTTCTGGGCACGGGAAGCTTCCACTTTCTGCAGGACAGCGAGCTGGATACCCCCGAGGCACAGCCGCCTGCAGCAGCCCAAGGATTGGTCTTCGAGGCCCAGCAACAACAGGCACAGAATCATGTTGACGAACCACCGCAGGCCATACAAACGCTGACCTTCACCAATCAATCGTTCCCCTCGCAGCAGCAGCAGCAGCCCAAACCGCAGCAGCAAGGACCGCCACAGCATCTATACTCCCCGGTATTGATTCACGAGCCTCGCCAGCAACAGCAGCAACAACAACAGCAGCAGCAGCAGCAACAGATGTTGATTATTCAGCAACCTGCTCCGCTGGGAATCGGAATGCAGCCCGGCGATGTGACGTCGGTATTCCCATACGACACTGCTGCGTTTGAACAGCACCTGAAACAGCAGCAGCAACAGCAGCAGCAGCAGCTGAAACAGCAACAGCAGCAACAACATCAGCCGCAGCCAATTGATGCGCCCTCGCCGGTGAACAACACGTCCAGTGTGGGTGCTGGCGGTGACGTTGGGGACAACAACGAATGGCATGCCCGCAATAACGATACCAATGTGGCGGCCACTGCTGCTCTGACGAATGTGCTGAAGGGCGAAGCCACGCCCCCGGCACCGCCCACCAAGTGGAGCTCGGAGATGAACGCCTTGAGCAGTGCAGCATCGAACGGCAGCAGCAGCAACACTAGCCACAAGCAGGAATGGGTCGCCCCGAGGGACAACAGTGCTGGCGGCGGCGGTGGAGGAAATGGCAGCTATGCGGACAACGAGGGCAACAACCACTGGAACAACTCGCAGGGCGAGGGACGGCGCAATTCCGGCAACTATCAGCGCCGCAGCGGTGGCGGAGATCGCGATCGGGACCGAGAGAACAGGGATCGTGATCAGGGCGGCCGTGGCGACGAGCGCCGCAATGGCAACTATCGATCTCGTCAGTATGGTAACTCCTCCAATCAGAACGGGCGCAACTCGGGCAACAGCGGCGTGTACTTCCGCAACAACGAGTCGGGCAACGGAGGCGGTGGTAACAACTACTACCAGAACGGCGGCGGCGGCGGCTACAACAAGGAGTCGCGCTTCGATTCGTCGGGCGGCGGTGGTAGCTACCGCAACCAGCGCGGCGGCAATCAACAGCGCAACGGCAACGGTTCCTTCGGCCGGCCGATGGGCGATCGTGGGCGTGGTGGAGCGGGTAACCAGGGTGGCTCCGGCGGCGGAAGTGGCGGCGGTGGCTACATAAACCAGCGCCAGAACCAGGCCCAGCGCATGCCCCTCGGATTGGAGAACAAAAACTGAATAACTGAGCAAACAATACGTATTAACAGCAAACAAAAAACATAAAACCTTCATGCAACCATACACAAAACAAAGCAAAACATAACAAAAACGAAAAAAAGAAAAGAAACGGAACACGAAACACAAAACCGATCATCCACATGCAAGTAAAGGCCACGTAGACGTACAATTATCGATACGTTAAACTCTCAACGGAAATCTGTCAAAAGAATCCTTTAAATACCACTAGGGGAAAGAAACGGAAGCAACAGCAAACCGGAAAGCGCGCATTTTGAAATACAATTTATAATAATTTCTCATGATTATCGTTTATCTGATAATGTATTAATAATAAAACAAAATAGTTGTTAGAAACACAAAAAGAATTACAACTATATACAGGAAACGGAACGCTGTAAGGGTTTCTAAAACTCCCAGACAGGACAGAACTTCGGTAAAAAAAAAAGATGAGCAAAGTACATAACTCGGAACAGCTTCTCCTCGCCCCGACATGCCATCTACATATATCCCCGTTGGCTGCGTTAAAGCCGATGCGATATTTGAAACAGATGTCGACAGAGGAAAAATAGTATTTATACATCTTAGCGATTAAATAACGATTCTGAAATATACAAATTAATTACTATTACCTATATATATAAACGAAGGATAAATATATTTATAGTTTGTGCTCTTACTGTCAAGCTCTATCCCATTTAAACACCTTTTTTTTTTGTTCCGTCAAACTTACACCGCAAAAAAACGAAAAATACACCACCCACATACGGAAATAATAGTTGTAATTAACACTACACGATTGAAGAAGCATGCATGCTAAATGTGCATTATAAAAGAGATGAAACTATGTATTTGCAAATAGTACATACATTAAACAAAATTATAAGCCAGTCGGTTTGGTTTGTTTCCATTTTTGCGGGATAGCAAATTGTACCAAAACACTGGGTACAAGGATACATTTTATAATTTAATTTTAAAAATACTAAGACTATTTTTGTTTTGTGGATTCTTTTTGTACGGACCCTCCTTCGTCGCAAAGGAACCACAGGCCAGCCAAGATTAGGCTTATTCCTATTCCAGATAATACAGTCAACGGCTCCTGATAAACCAGAGCACCCAGAGTGAACTATAAACAAAAGGTTAGTCACAGGTGGAGCACTTCTTAGAATCACTTACTGATAAGACATAATTGGAGGCGGCGGTTAAAACAACGCACGTCAATGTTTGTTCAGTCATCTGGAGGGCTTTCAGAAAGAAGCGCAAATTGCAAACATTGCAAATGATCATTAGAACCAGAGGCATCACACTGAAAAGAGCGGTTTCTACAAAGGAAACTTAAAAGTAACAATCTTTACAGCCATTATCCTCAGTACTTGCCCAAATAAGAATAATCGGATATAGCACTAGAAAAGTGTAGAAACTTTGAAGCCCTGAGATGGCTTGGTAGCTTCCCAAAAAAACTTCCGCCAGCAGCAAAAGCCCCAGCCATTAAACTATATCGATATTTAAGCAAAGAATCCATTTTACTGAAACTATTAAATGTGTAAACAAATATCTTCCGGTCAAATAATAATACAGGAACAGCTGACTAAAGAGGGAAAGCCAACTTGACCGAAAACAAAAAAGTTACTTTTAAAGTTCCATCCCTATTTGCTTAGCTTTTTCTATCGAACTTGTTATCGTAGAAAATCACAATTCAAAAATGCATACCATGTGCATCCTTAACCGACATTATTTAATTAAAAGAAATGCTTGTTTAGGTTTTTATTTCATTTGTTTATTTTACAAAACGTTCAGCTAATGCTTTGACATTTAAATCGAAAAAAGTCTCATTTGCTAATTGCGCGTTGTATTTTAGCGTTCTTTTATCTTCAACTTTTGGAATTGTGTCTATATACAAATATAGTTGCTACATAAATAATACAAAACGTCTTGCATGCTTGCCAAAAATTCAACTCAATCAGTTTCGACCAAAAAACTTGTTGCCGTCAAAAAATAATCCAAACCTTACAAAGCATAATCTTCATACTGTTACTGTCCGGCCTAAACTCAATTTCGTTTCAAGCATTTAGACACCAAGGTATGTATGGGGGAATTGCTTCAAGTGCTTTGCGTTTCTTTTCATTGCTTTACTTTGCTTAATCGCTTTAACTATAATTTTGCTACCGTATGTTTAATTAAATATTTCATACTTGTTGCATAATACTTTGCCTGTTTTGGTTTTCGCATTCACACACACTGAACCACAACTATTTTCGATGCACTCCAAGCACAAAATTATAAACAAAAGTTCTTAACACGACTATATAAATATTTTTTGATGTTTTCTTTTGTATGGTTTTGATTTTTCTTTTACATATAAGCTAAGGTAAACTGTTCACATTGACTTTATTTAATAATGTTTAAAATATGTATACATATAAATTTGTATCGTATCTGTTGTGTGTGTGTGTGTGTATCATTTGCTAGGAAAATGCAACGACTTTGAGCCGTAATGGGAGCTCACAGAACTGAACTCCTTTGTTGAACCAACATCATCATCATCTAATGTAACGTTTCGTTTCGTTTCGTTTTCTGTTTTTAACACTTACAATTCTCACTGAATACCGAATACTCTAAAAAAGACACTTTTTTCTTGCTTATACGATCCCACGAAAACAATAGTTGCCTCCTACTCAACTCACTTTCATGCCGTTCTCTTGGTTTAATACCCTGTGATCTCTCTAATCTGGCTACGATCTAGTTGTATATTTTAGCTTAGCTTCAGCATTCAACGCCTTTACATTAGGACGCAGCACTTGCGACTGGAGCTGGTGCTATCGCTGACCACGTCGCCGGTGATGCCGCTGAACTTGTTCACCGAACTGCTCGCCGGTGAGGATACCTCGTAGTCGGAGAGCAGACTGCCCGGACCCATGCCCATGCCCATTCCCATGCTGCCCAAGGGTTGGGTGGAAATGGGGGCTGGTGGACCGCCGTTGTTGTTGTTGTTGCTTGTGCTGGTGTTGTTGTTATTGTTGTTACCGCTGGCTCCTAAAACAGAACCATTAATTGTTGTTGTTGCTGTTGCGTTTGCTGCTGCGGTTGTCGCTGTTGCGGCTACAATGGGCATAGAATGGGCTACATTGCTTGGGGCGTGGGAGGATGATAATTCGAAATTATTGAATGCATTTGCAGTGCGTGACAGCGAGCGTTGCTTCTTCAAATTGGACAATGTTGCACCAAAGCCATCGAGGACAACATGTTGCTGCGCCTGCTGTTGCTGCTGCTGCTGCTGTTGCTGCTGAAGTTGCTGATGTTGCTGCAACAGCATTGCATGTTGCTGAAGCTGTTGATGGTGGAGATGTTGCTGCTGCTGCTGCTGCTGTTGATGTTGCTGTTGCTGATGATGGTGCGTGCTATTGGTGTCTGGTGTGTTTTCGGGTGCGAGCGTGTGTTGTTGTTGGTTGGATGATAATGAAGATGAGGCAGGCAGGCAGGCGGGCAGGCGGGTGGGTGGCAGACGACACAAAACGGGCGAAACGAGCCACAACAACACAAAAATAAAAAAAAAGGAATGAAACAGAAACAAGCAAATGTTATTTAACTTTTCCTTCTTTGATGGTTAAGTTTTTCCATATACCCTTCGACCAGTTTGAGTATTCTAAGTTTTATTGTGATGGATGTTAAGCGCAAGGAAGAAAATGATTTAGTTACAGTGGATGTCCTAGGTCAATCTTCAATTTCCTCACCCAAATTAAGCTATTTAATGATTTCAAGTTGAACTAAAGTCTGTGGTGTTCTATTTAATTTTTAACAGACTAGCTCAAAGCAATTTTTGATTATGTAAAACAATATATCATATTATTTACAACTATCGTCATTGAGAAACCAGATACCATTATTCTTTAAAACTTTTCAATAAAGTAAAACCCATAAATTTGGTTTGCAAAGTAATCAAAGCTGCCAATAGAAACAGGGTACTTCCCCGTCGATGTGGAGCCCAAGCCATTGGCTGTGTTTGCTTGTTGGAAGTATTTTCATTTCCATTTTAGTAGAGTCGTTAAATAAACATTAAACATTGACATTGACACGGGGACAGAGCGGCGCTTAAGCAGGACTCTTTGTGTTACGCTGAAGCTCCTCCAAGCGTCGCGAGTGAGTGGATGGGTGGAGTGGAGCGAAGTGGAGTGGAGTGAATAGCAGGGTGGACGTAATAGGAGGAAGCAAACTGGCATGCCCCGGCACGTGGCCAGTTGTTTGATGTGCTTAACTTACCCACTAGGACGGTGACCTGGACATTGATCTTGCCGTTGGCAGCCTCCTTGGACGATTGAATCTGCACGGCCTCGGCACTGGCCGCCGTACCCTTTTCCGTAAGGATAACGGCCGCCGCCGAAGTGGCCCGTTGCACGTCTCCCCCGGCTCCAGCCTTCAGGCGTAACTCATCGTTCTCCCGGCCATCCGGCGGCCGACGTGGTTGATAGGAATGTGTGGCGGTGGCCGCCAAAGCGGCGGACGCATTGTCCAGGGCATCGGCGGACTTGGAGTGCGGCAGTAACTGGCCATTCGCACTGCCCGTCGAGGCGCGCGGCTCGCCGTTGTTGTTGCCATTGTAGCCGTAGCCATTGGTCAGCGGATCTCCGGCAGCCACCGCGGCGGGATCCACAGCCGTCGCCTCCTGGGCCTGCAGACGCAGGCGTGTCTCCTCGACAGCGTCTTTTTTGGTTGTCAGCGTTTTGTCTCGCAAGCTTGTTCGCCGCACCGACTGAGCCCTGTTGGCGGAAGGAAGGTGCATTAGTTTAATTGCAGGATTCCTCAAAGTTAATGGCTTTTTGATAAGGCCCACGCACCTGGTGTTGTTGCTCTGCGAGCGTCGGACACGACGGCGCTGTGCCTCGGCAAGGCGTTTGCTCTCCTGCTCCGTTTTCAGCTGCTCAATACGTTCCCTTATTTCGGGATCCTCGCAGATGTCTAAGTATTAAATAAATAAATAAATTGTAAATAAATCTTGTTCAAATTGTACAGCCTTTAAAGGTTTCCCCTGAACACCCTTTAACATCTCCACAAAAATATGTTATCGCAAGAAATATGCGAATAAAATATTCAAATCTAAAGATTTCCTTGTAACCATTAAGAACAATTTATTGCTCGATTTCATATTCATGCTCGTTCTGTGCCTGCACGAATTTTCACGGCTCTTTTCACATTCTCACCTGAGGGCGTCTCGTCGTCTTTATTGCGAACATTTAAATCAGCACCCCATTGAGCCAACAGCTCCAGCACCTCCAGCTGCAAAAGGGTAAAGCAGATTCTCCTTAAATGCTCTTCCATTGTTTGCGCTTAACTTGACTTCACTTACATGTCCCCAGCAGGCGGCAGCATGCACCGGGGTCCACAGGTCCTTGTCCATGGCATCCACATTGACATGCTGCTCCAGCAAAAACTCAACCACCCGGACATATCCGTTGGCAGCCGCAATGTGCAACTAAAAAACACAAGCAAAAGGTCATGCACGCGACAAAAACTTCGATTCTATTTGGGTGACCTTTCTCTTCGATTACTTTCTGAGGTTTAGCATTAAGCTAACCTGTAAATTTAACTTAAAGGTAACCTTTCTGTTTCCATTTACCAAATTAGTCTCAAGAATCTCTCTGACAGTTAATGGTTCAGTTTTAGAGGTCTATCAAAGTTGGTTTTAATAGACGGAAGCGTGGGAAAGTTTAGAACCTTCAAGTTTCTTTAATTAACTATCAAATTCAGCAGTACATTCTGCAATCTCTATGCGTTTCCCCTGTTCTGTGTATAAGGCCCGGGGAATAACTTCCGGCGAACCTGAATATTGCAGACAATAACAAAAGCCCACTCACCGGGGTGGCGCACTGATAGTCCGGCTCCTCCAGATCCCCTCCGGTGCGTGCCAGCTCCATGAGGTCCCGCAGCATGATGCGCTCCGTGGAGGAGCGCGTCTCGTCGATGAGCTCCTGGGTGACGCCCCGTTGCGCCATTTCGCCCTCAATGAAGTCTAGCGTGTTCTCGTCGTCGCACAGGTCGTAGGGCATATTGCCGTCGGTGTTAACGGCCAGAAGATTAGCTCCATGCCGTATGAGGATGCGCACTAGGTCCAGATGTCCGCAGGTGGCTGCCGCATGCAGCGGCGTCCACTTGTCGCTGTCCTGGGCATCCACATTCGCCCCGTACTCGAGCAGCAGCTGGAGCATCTCCACGTTGTTGTCGATGCAAGCCTGATGCATGGCCGTCAGTCCGTCCTCGTTGGCCGCGTCCGGGGTGATTCCGTGCTGCAGCAGCGCCGCCACCTCCGGCATATCGTTTCGCGACGCCGCCTCCAGCAGCACCACGCTGTTCTCGAAGGATATGTGCCGCCGACCGCTCACGGTTCCGGATCCGTTCGCATGCCGGAAGTGGTGTGTGGTGTCCGCGTTGCCGTTCATCACATTGTTGCCCAGCGTGCCCCCGGTCCCGCTGCCCCCGCTGCCAGTATTGCCCTTCGCCCTTTGCAGCTTCGCCCACTCCTTCTCCTTCTGCCGGGCCAACTTCAGCTGCTGGGCTCGCCGTCTGCCATGTAAAGAAGGATACAATTAGCAGGAGGTTGCAGAAATTTAATACTTTTTCAGGATAAAGGCTAAAGTAATCAAGCCAGATGCAAAGGGCTTAAAGTTGAATATTTGCCGTACGTTGTTCCTTTTTTTTATTGGCAGCCAATTAGAGCTCGAATAAATCGCAAAGGTTTATTTTACATAATTGACTTTAAAGCAAATCAAAGAAATTTTATGCATCCAATTTCAATGCACAATTGACTTTAATTAAGCTACAAAAACCATATCAAAGTGCTTTTAATAATGTAAACTATTTGTTCTTTCTCTCAAGCCCAAAAAAACCCAGATTTAGCTTTTTGCTAGCTAATGATTTTAACATAATTGAGGGTTTTAAAGCCATATTTACAGCCATGTGCTGCAAACACTAGCCCAACATGTTTCTGCTATACCGATAAGTATGCTGTGGTTCCTGTAGCATGCTAAACCGGCACTAAATACACTAAATACATTTAATTAGCCTGCAATTAAGATAACTCTACTTACAGCCTGGCCAGCTGGAGCCGCTCGTGGGTGGGCAGGCTCTCCACCGTCTGCATCTCGGCCACCAGATCGGCGTGCTCCATCTTGAGCTGCTTGGTGTAGCTGGCATCCTCCTGGCTCTTGCGCTGGATTAAAATGCCCTTGATCATGTTGAGACTGTGGATTTGAAACCTACACGCCCGCTCTCAGTGATATGTTTGCAAAAGTTTCTCTACAATTGCACTGCACAATTTTATAGCATTTGACAACAAATTGCCGGGCTTTTGTTATTTGTGCTGTTTGTTGTTTGTTCTCTGGTTGTTATTGTTGCTACCCTTCTTGTCCGCATGCATTTGTATGCAAATTGTAATTTGCATCTTTGAATTTGATTTGATTGCGGGTGTTGTCTCTGGCGGTTCTTATTGTAGTGCCCTCGTTGTAGCTCGTTGCTCGTGGATGCTGCTCTTGCTGTTGCTGTGCAGTTGCAGTTGCAGTCGCAGCTGTTGCTGCTGCTCCTGCTCCTTTGTCCCGCTTCCCTTCAGACCTGGCCAACAACACCCGAGGCTGCTCTCATGGCAACTACCACGTTTANCTGCTCCTGCTCCTGCTCCTTTGTCCCGCTTCCCTTCAGACCTGGCCAACAACACCCGAGGCTGCTCTCATGGCAACTACCACGTTTATCCTTCGTCCTGTGCGGTTGCCGGTCCTTGTCCCTCTGTGTTTACTTATGATTTGCTTTTGCCAGCTGTTGATATTTGCCGAAGCTCGCTGCGCAGCAACTTTTCGTTGTTCACCCTGCAAGGGGAAAAATCAGAGAAAAACAAAATAAAATATATATAATATTCCATCAACTTTCTGCATAGTTTCTGCAAGCGCAGAGTCTCAAATCTAGTGGCTCGGTAAAACCAAGCATGATAAATGATTTCCCAGTGAGGTCAGGGCAATTGCGTTAATGGATTCACAGTCCACAAACCGCCAACTATCCACTCCCCTTCTTTAGATTTATTTTTAAAACTTTGACGAGCTCTCTACTCGTATACCCTACTACAAAATGGTAAATGACCGTGTCTAAACAAAGAACTTTGCTGGCATTTACATCTGTTACCTATTAGCAAAATACTAATTTGTAGTTATGCGTAATGATGCAAAAGTCCCCTTTGATTGAAGCGAAAAACCAATTTTAATGAAAAGTTTGCTGTTGGCCCAAGAGTATTTCAACTTTGATGTTGCCAAAGCTCCTTTCCCGACGTAATGGGTTCTTTTTGGGTTCGCTGGAGTGTATAGTAAGTATAATGCTGATGACGCATGTGTCCTTGGCTCCCCTTGCCCTCCCAACCTTTTGATGCCTTTCCTGCCCGAACGACCTGTCATCGATAGCCCGGCCAATGCCTTAAATAAGTTCTAGTTGGTGCTTTGTGAAAATTGCATGCCAAGCAGCCATCACCGAGTTGAGTTTACTTTCCTAGTTTCTGGCCACAAGCACTGCTTTATCCTGCAAATGTGTCTTATCCCAGAAAAGCCAGCAAAAGGGAATTCCTAAGTGGCCTTGCATTGGAAAAAAGCAATGCTTTTTAAACACTCTCCTACGATGGCTTCGTAAAAAAGTCAAAGCCATTAAGCCGCTAATTTACTATGCCCTCAAAGGGGCGTTGAAAAGAGGAAAAAGGGTGACAAAGCATAGGGAATCAAAGTTGGTCTTAAGGTAATAAAGGTATACATTTTAAAGACATAGTGAGATACAAAAACTGATAGAAACACGACAATAAAATACCGTGTACTTATTTTTATTAGCAATTCCTTTTTCTGTTCAAATGATTTAACTGAAATGCAGAAATTTATGTGACGTTACCCGGCATTGACACTGAGAAAGGACGGTGAACATTTTTGTTGGCCGTATCTTCATTGTTTATTGTCTGATCTTTATAAAACTTGGCATATGGCTAGATATTAACATTTTCAGCTGAAAGCAAAATGATGTTTATGTCTTGGTTCAACAATTTTGCAGATTAGACCAATCTGCAGTAGAAAATACAGATTGCAATGGCGGTAGGGGCGTGACTAAAATTCAAAGACGACATATTTTGCCTACAAACTTTACACACATAAGTCAAAAAGAATGATGTCTCTAGCTACTACCATTTCGGAGATAATGTCACATATGTGGCCGACAATATAGTTTATGCAAAGGCGGTAAAGGAGTGGCAAACATTTCAAATAAACTCGATCTGCGTACACTTATAGCAGAAACAATTCCTTCTCCCTGGACAAACTTAATATACCATTTGTGCCTTAAGGTACATGGTATAACAAGATACAGGAAAAGCATAATTTTCAAGTAAGATGCACCATTAAATTTCATTACAGTGCAAGCAAGTCATCGAATATCTGTTGCTCCTTACATTGTTATCACTTTCAATGTTCAGCAATTGCAGAAGATAAATAATTTTAATTGTGTTTCGTGCCAGTCCCAAGCTCAATTTCACCGAAACAAACACTTTGTTAAAGCAATAATCAATCATCCGTCTGGGTAATTAAACATTTTCGCTAGGAAAACAGTAAGCTGCGTTTATCAATCTTCACATAATTGGGTCCTTTCATTTCAGTATCTTCGCAATCTGTATCACTTTCCATTTGAACTGAAGAATTAAGTTCATTATCAGGATTGAAAATTGCAATTACTCTTTGCCCTGAAATATGGCTCGCATGAAAATGTGTGACTATATGCGAGTGTAGTATGGATGAATGCGTTTTTGCTGCTGCAAAATTGCACCGGGCCGTAATAGTCATTAAATGAACAATTTTAATCGAATATCGATTATGGCTGGTAGCACACTTTTCGGCATCCTGTGAAGGCATAGGGATATCCTTGAACTGGATGCCTGGAAATTGCAGCCATTAAGGAAATGTTCATTTATGAGCTTTGTCAGTTGCAATACAAAAGGAATTTCCATTTTCCATTTTACGTGACTGTGAAAATGTGTGTTTTGTGCAAGTGGAACATAAATGTGTCCCGAAAATTGTCGATAACAGGAACTGCAGAAACAACCGCCCACCAACCCACCAACCGGCTGAAATAACAATGAAGACCACAGCCCAAGCCCCCTCGTAACTGCCGTACATCATGGCGTATGCGTGTTATCTCTGCGGTCAGTCAAGCCCAACCATCTCGCTCCTTGTGCGTGCTCAAATGTTCGTGTTATTCATTTTGCACGCCTCGTTTTAAGCTCGATATTTATGCAACTATTCAATGGCAAAAGCGCAAAGCAAATAATTTATGACTTAAAGCCAGACGTTAACCGATAAGATATTAAGAGCTCAGCACAAAATCCCACCCAGATACACTTTAAGCAAATTATTCTCAGCGGCGTTTCTTTTTTTTTTTCCCCGCTCCCCTCCTTTCGGGCAAACATCAAGGCAAGTGACGAAAACCACGGTGACCTCAAGGGTTTTGGGGCCGACAAGTGTGGGTGGTGATGGGTGGTTGGGTGTCAACTCGAGGGGCAACAAATGAATGGCCCTCCACTGGCGCTATGCGCAATATGAGACAAAAAACACAACAACAGCGGCAGCGCACACACCTTCCTTCCGGCCAGTCCGACTTGCCTCCCCCCTGAGGAGGAGGAGGGTATGAAATACGACTGGCGACGAAATCTGCCAACCCAACGGCCAGCGGCCAAGGAATCTCTTCCCTAATGAGTGCCCAGAGTGCCAGCACCAGCTGCAGTCGGAGATGCCCCTGTCAGATTGCTGCACAGTCGAGCCTAACTAAGCGCAAAGTCTGCCAAGGGAAGCCCTGCCATTGTGGGGTCAATAAATACCACACTGATAATTCCAAATTCCCACATGGTCTCTATTTATTTTCCTTAATTAACAACCTCTTGCACCTCTTCGGAATTATTTATGCTGGGCTTCATAAATATGAAATTCCAATCAAAAACATCCAACACCACCCGGCTGACCCACGCCTGGCTGATTATTTGCCCTTACAGTTTATAGTTTATAGCTTATAGCTTATGGCCATCGAAGCGTTGGGGTTCCGCTTAATTAGCAGCCACTGTAAGGCACGGCCAGGAGCCAAAAGCGGGCGAAAGGGGCGGCCGGGTCGTACTGTACTTGTGGTGGCTTTTCGAGTGCCGGCTGCTCTCGCATGTGCGCTCGAGGGCAGCGAATTATGTGCTTGCACTGAGTGCAAGTGCATTAGCACCCGCCAGGAGGGGGTAATGGGTGCCCAGTGCGGATGATGGTGTGGTGGCAGGATGTTTGCCTTAACCGGTTGCACAAGTGCTTCCTTGCGAGGCCGTTCGCAATGTCTGCCACTGACTGGGCCCATTTCGGCTCCGCATGGCCTGGTGTTTCGCCCAAAATGTGTGCCACAAACGGGGAAAAAAAACAAAATCACATAGGCAGTGCACATCCACCAGCACGCCAGGGTAATGAAAATTATAGTTACTGCTGCTCTCGCAGCCCTACCTTTTCCGAGGGTACTCTCATTTAAATTATCTCCATTCATTCATCTGTTTTGGGTAAAATATATGCAAAGGAATAAAGCTGTTTAACATGCGAAGAAGGGAACTATAGGCACGTTTCGGTCTAAGCGGAACTAATAAATTTACCTGGCCAGCTGACCCCAACTCCGCTCCCATAAACCATTCTAAAACAATTCAAGTGAGACACATTTTTTCGTAGATAAATCAAGAAAGCTTAAAATGTTTTAGTTTAACATGGGTATACTTAGAAAGCATTTCATCACAGCGGCCAAAAATGGTTAGGCAGTTGCCAGGGTTACGTTTCTTAGTCTTACTATTTGTAATGTATCTAAGGGATAAGTTTGCTTATAATATTGTTAGGGCATTACCAGCTTCGGCCCACAACCATGTTGCTGCTACTGTTGCTGTTATGTTTGGCCCCAAAAATGAAAATCAAATAAAGCGATTGCACGTGAGCCAAGTCTTGGGCCGGGTCAGGACTCGGCTTGGGGCCTGAGACGGGTGGGAAACTCGAGCCAAGCGGGGCTGAGCCACCGCTGAGACGGGGAAAATGCGAACTGGGCCCCCGACATTGTTGTTTCCGCTTTGTTGACTCGGCCCGGCCGGTCGAACGCCCAGGATTCGGGGGGGAAGCAAAGGTGCCCGGCGGACGGGCATGTGCCCATGCAAATGAAATTTCTGTGCTGATTTGTCTGCATTGCCGGCTGCGTCTCTCCAAACCGGGTCACAGGTGTATTTTGCGCCAGTTAAAGTTCGTTTGCGCTTACTGCTTCTTTTTTTTTTTGCAAGACTTTGACTCTGTGGCACACACAGGTCCCCAAGGACCTGGGAGACAGCGAGCGGTAACTTCCACTGACTGGGGCCAGCGGACAGGGCCATGTCAGGCGGTTCTCGGGTCGGTAAGCAAAGCCTAACAGCTTACCATAAGCGACAGGAAAATAATGCTTACGAACAGCAAGCCACACAGAATAATGAGGGGACTTCACATGAGATTTGAACGAGTTGAAATGAATTGCCCCAAGGAATGGGTATTTGTCGGTTTTTGGCAAAGCTGCTCCAAGCGAGGAATGTTTGCCAACGTCGAGATGCCAGCAAATATTGTCGCCAGGGTTTGTCAGGTATTTCGTAGAATGTTGTGGAATTTTTGCTCAACTACACTCCACGTTGTAACTACATTCCAGCCTGAAATGTAGTGCCTGTTAATGGCTTAAACTGTTTCTAAACGACGGAAACTTTAGGTGAAATATATGTCTTTAACACCTTTTTAAAAAAGATTTGTTGCTTCAACTAAAGAAAAGTTTGCAATGATATGAGCTGTGGTCTTTTACAAATCTAAAAAGTTCATAAATCATTTCATTTGAGCAAAAGAGTTTGCCAAAATTGCGTTTGGAATTTTCCACAAAATTTCATTGTGATAGTTTAAAGTTGATAATGGTATTCAAAAGTGCAATACCCAAATTTGTGTCCTGCAAATGGTTGGCAACTGTAACTTCCTGCTAGAACGAGATAATTTGCACTGGAATATGCATAAGCAGTGAGTAAATATTTCCATCGGAAAACTGCTGGACTAACTTCTCTCATGGGCGATGCCGTCCTTTTCATTTTCCCGATCTCCAGTCAAGTTCACAAACATCCCACTCACGCCCACAAATCATGGGGTGGAAAGTGTCCACAACTGATTATCATGGAGTGCTGTATCTTTCCCATTTGGCCGCCTGTGATGTGTTCATTTCGTTAGCTCCTGCCCAACCCGAAAGCCCTGCCCGTGGACCAGGTCCATCTTTTCACAGTGTGTCATCCTGGCCATTAGGCACTCGGAAAAAGGCTACATAATTAACTAAAGCTATTAACAAAGAATTATCTTTAATAAACTTAAAGATATACCTAATTTCCATGCTTAATAATCTCGGATA
The DNA here is from genome assembly GCA_021223825.1 of Drosophila ironensis. Classification (NCBI taxonomy): domain Eukaryota; kingdom Metazoa; phylum Arthropoda; class Insecta; order Diptera; family Drosophilidae; genus Drosophila; species Drosophila ironensis. The sequence continues at coordinate 65,839 of JAJJHQ010006398.1, forward strand.
ATATTGCCCTAAAATCTGTAAAATTTATATGAAATTATATGTTAAAAAAACCTAGTTTTTTGTGGGTTATTTGTGTTCCCTCAGTGCATTTCGTTGTGAAGCAGTCAACCGGCCAACTGGCGTGCACAATTTAACAGAAGCCTTGGTCATCTCTCAAAATTTAGCACGTCGTTGTGTTAAGACCCTTGCCCGCCCTCCCACCGCCCTTCACCCTCCGCCCACCATCCGTCCGTCCGTCCTTTTCGCCCGGCTCTACTCAATCAAGTTTACTGATGACACATGTATGTATAGTATGTACTATGTACGGAAGGCAACCACGGGGCACATCGCCCACTGTCAGCATGACGTGGCATGTCCTTGCTCTGATCCCACTTCCTCCTTTTGGCGCCCTCCCCTCCTCCCAATTCGTTTGGTTCATTTCATTTTTATTTAAGCTTTCCTTGGCGTAATTTCTGTAATTTTTCTTCAGCAGCTTAACGAAGTGTTGCTGATGCTTTTTGTGCACTTTCGTAGAAATACGCGGTACTGCCAAAGGGACCACTGTAGTTTTGTGAAATCAACAGATTCGCGCCATTTTCCACCATGTACCTTAAGGTACAAATGGAATATGTAATAGGGAGAACGAGGCATCAGCTAATCTCTTTACTCATGCTTGATCAGTACAGTCTAGTCCATCTAGCCATGACCATCTGTCCGTCTGTATGCCTAAACACGTCATTCTCTGAGATGTTAAGAGCTGGAGATGTAATTCTTTTTGCTTTAGGTCTGTTATATGTGGACGCAGATAGAGTTTACCACCAAATTTTTCCACGCCCTTTAACGCCTTTGAAATGTGCACAATTTTAATCCACCCATATAACTGATAATATCTACGAGATGGTAGGAGCTAGAGACATATTATCCTTTGCTCACAGCGTTTCTCCCTGTTTAAATTCATCTTGACTGCTTCAATAAATAAACCTTTGTAATATTTAATTTCAAAAACTAATCATCTCATAAAGTTGCTGAGCTTTACGTCCAGGTCTAACAAGTTAAGCGATTAAAATTCCACTGGCCGGGGACCTTTTGACACATTCCACCCTTCCTTTTTCTCGGGGGTTTTTGTTTATTGCTGTCATTGTGGTCTCGATGACCTTAAAGCACCACCCACAGTTCAATTGTTTGCGTATCGGTTTAATTATTGCCTTTGGCCCCCATCCATTAACCGCTCACCTCAGTCGCTTCCTTTCCCCCCCGAAGGCTTTCCCATTTGTCGCCTACCGCGTGGCCCGTTCATTTATTTATATTTACGCCCGCGGCTTATTTTCATTTCACTGACCCACTGCCGCTGTCCCGCCCACTTTTCCCCTTTCCCGCCCCATAGCCAACTTTTCCGCTGCCTTATTTTCCCGCCCCTTGACCGTTTGGCACGTGTCTTTGTTGTTAAATTGCTCTTTATGTTTTCTGTGCAGAGAGCCAAAGTTGTGTTCAAATTTATCGTTATTTTATTTTTTTAATACACCAATTTCACCCGCAGCTTTCGTTCAAAAATAATTATTTTACCCACTCGAAACAGGGCGATTATTTGGCTTTAACCGCAAAATGTAAACCTAAGTTTTATTTTTCCGGTGTGCTTGCTTCTTGTTCCTGATCTCGTTAGTGTTGTTGTTGCTGCTGCTGCTGCTACTCGTATTGTTGTTGGTGTCGTTGTTCTTGTGCGTGGTTGCATTTATTTATGCGAGCGCAAAGAGGGAAATTGTGTCGACGCTTTTCGTTTTTTCCATTCGCCGCCTTTTTTCTACTTTGCAGGTGAAATATTTTTAATTAAAAAATCTTTTATTTAAGCGAGTGTCAAGCACTCGCGTCGTCATCGTCACCACGCCCCCCTCCCCCCCTCCCTCTCTTGACTTTTTCCCTTTTTCACTTAATGTTTTTAGCATATGCGCCAGGAAAATTCTCGTTGGCCAACTCAATTTCCCCCTCTTGCTTGTTGCTCTGGCTATTAACAGAATTAGTTGGTTATTTAAAATTCGGTGAAATTTAAAAGTTAGAGAGAAATATCCAAAGGGGGCAGGGAATTCGTGTTTGCACGTGCAGTGTTCGTAATGAATTACACTTCGATTTATGTAAATAAAGGATTATATGCATAGCCAAATGCTAATTTACCTCTTCCGGTTGAATAATTCATTGTAATTGACTAACCATAGAATCAGGGTCTTACCTAAAACGAGCAGAAATTTAGGGAATTGAATTAGTAATTATGCGTATGGTATATATGAATTTTGTATATGTTAATACCCGGTACTTAAAAATATTAAGGGTATATTGAGTTTCTAAATTTATGGAACAGGAAGAAGGAAGCTTTTACGANTATTGAGTTCCTAAATGTATGGAACAGGGAGAAGGAAGCTTTTACGACTCTATAAGATATATATGTAGGTATATATATTATTGATCAGCATAAACAAACGAGTCCATCTAGCCATGTCCGTCTGTCCGTTTGTCCGTATTAATGACTAGATTTTAGAAACTATAATAGATAGTTAACAAATAATTTCATATTCAGAAGTGTGTGGTAACAGTTCAGCACAAGTTTGCACGAAATTCTATGGCGTCCACAATTCCAATTCTAGTGTTACCAAATTCGGAAATTACATTGGTAGAGCCAATATCTATTTGTGTTGCGAAATCAGCCGGTTACTCTTACTTCTGCCCGCAATATAATGACTTTGAGCCATCAATATTGATATCAAATTTTGTAATAATCATTAGAACCAAAGTTTCGGTAAGTGGGTCTCAATATAAGACCCTAAGTAGCCCATCAGTCAAAGCCAACACCTGGAACACAGCCAACGTGTCTCACGTTCCAATTTATTTCACCGCATTTGCTTGCATCTCCATTCCCTCGACTTTATTTTTGTTGTGGCGGAAAATCTTTAATGCAGTTTCCGTGTTGCTCTTGAAAACCACAAGGGCAAAAAGTAACGAAATCCCTTTGAGTACAGTGTATCCCGGAGCCAAGCACCTCCACTTGGCAACTGGTAGCCATCCCACAGCGTATTTATCCTTTGGCCGTTATTGTTGCTGCTATTTTCGATGTCTTCGCATGCCACCGAAAATGGAAAGTGCTGCCTGCCCCACCGCCCCACCCCTGTAGGTATATCTATGCGTCCCAGATTTTAAACAAGGTTAGCGTACACCCAACACAACACATGACCGAAAGTTTTCCCATTTTCCATTTCCCCGTTGCCTTCGCTCTCTGCATATTTTCTATTTCCCCTCCATTTTTGTTTTTTTGTTTTGTTTTTCGTTTTCGGTCATTTGCAATGTGTACGCCATTTTGTACGGGCCCCGTTAGGCACCTCCATTAGGCCCCCGAACTCCTGGCCATGTATCAGGACCCCCCTTTCGGCCCCTACTACGCTATTCCCTTTAAAGAATAGGTCTACCTGGTGGGGGACAGCTTTGGGGAAACGGTGTCAAACGGATATGCATGTTGATTTAATTTGCACCTTCGTTTAAACGCTCCCAATCCCCCCATCCCCATCCGAAAGGCATTGTCACACCCCCCGTGTTGCGTTCGGAAGGTAAATTATTTTTGCGCTCTGCTCGTAAATTAGACCTACATAGGACCGCATCGGTTTCAGAGCCAGCAACGGCAAAGGCAGCACTAACGCTGCTCTAGTTCTGGGCGCTTGGTATATAAAGTTCTGGGACAGCACACGACCAAGTGAGTGGGGCTGCGTCCTGTGTGCAAAAATCAACGCCGGCTAATTGCGCGATTTTTATCACCCCAATATAAACGAGGTCGCAACACCTTTGGGGGGAATAAATTATTGTGGCACCAAAGTTGCACACCAAGCCACATGGGATTCCAATACAATTAAACTTCATTCGCGGCAAACCGCCAGGAAAAAGTTCACCTCTTGGCCAAAAACTTTTTTGTTTACAAAAATCGCTTTTTATGAATTGCAAGAGCATTTAATTTGTTTTTATAAAGCCACAATTATACCCAGTCCGGGAAACCGTTCTTCTGCTAGGCAAATTTAATTAAACCTTAGTTTCCCGCATTAAATTGACCATAAGCCCTAATGAACTATTAAAGTTTACTTAATAATCTTTTGCTTGGTCCATTACTTGCTGTTATTAGCTATCCTTGTGATTAATTAAACTGCGGAAGCCGCAAAACGTTGCCGTCATTGAGGGAGGCCACGCCAACGCTGCGTATGAGTAATGAGCCCATGAATGAAATTCTTTTTTTTATGTACTGCATACGTAAATATGTATTTGCTGCGGGTATGCGAGGCGTTGGGCAGGGTAAGTTTATTGTAGGGACAAAAGGCGGACGGTCGCATAACTGTCAGAGAGGTTCGGCGTAGTATGTGGCACGTGTCGGTGGCCGGCTATTTATTTATTTAGTGGCTTAATAATTGAGCACGTGATCTTCTAAATGTTATGACCAGTTTGGCTCCTGTTACTGCTTACTGCTTCCTGCTTCCGTTTTCGTCTTTTTGGCCTCATTTGAGGCACGTAATTGGCTTTTGAGAGTACGTACACACGCCGTGGCAAATTTGTATTAAATGCGACTACGCAGACACTGTTTGAGGCTCCTCCATCGAAGGGGTTTAAGAGCGGCTTATATGGGCTTATTGCGGACGGACAGACTTCACAGGCAGCCGCTCCACACGGAGGCACGTAGCAATAACAGGAGTGCAAGAAGTAGCTGCGGTGGGCTGGGGTAAGCTGCCTTAATTGGGTGGGTCAGGTGGGTGGCTATTGGCCAGGTGCAGGTCCGGTTTTAACAAAGACCTTGCCTTCCTGACTGCCTGCCTGCCTGTCTGTGGTTAGTTGGCTCTTCTGGGTTGTTACGATTTGAAACTGTTGTTGTTTGCCCATTACTGATGATGATGAGGCCACTAGAATGACAACGGTCGAGGGCTTAAACAGGACTTAGCAGGCTGGCAAACTAAGATCTCCTAATGTTATAGGCGATTTAATTAAAATAAACCTGCACTTTCCACTATTATCTATCCTCAAGTGGCTTGGCGAACTCAAAGAAAATTGGGTTTCTTGGGAAATCGAAAACAACTTATACATTCCATCAGTTTTCATTTATCCGTCAACAACACTTGCAATGTATTTTGAATAAAATTGAGACAATTTATTGAACCATGTCTGCATATCTTACATAAATTTGTGCCTTATTTCTACGTACGCAATTTATGCAAATTACAAACATATTTTCACCTCCATAAAACTGTCAATTGTTGTGGAAATTTCTTCCACCCACTCAATCAGCAACACAATATTGCGGCATTGGAAAAAATTGAAAAATACTTTCATGGTCGCATGAGCGGGCATCCTCTGCGGATTGGCCCTTTGCAGGCCAAATAAAATAAATAAATAAATTAACATATTCTGTTTCGGATCTGCGTTTTATGATCAATCCTGCGGTTGGCAGCATTTATAGTAAATCCGAAAGTTCATTAAGAGAATCGCCAATTTGCTGTTTAATTTGTTTACAAATATAAATTTTACGATTTACCCATGCAAACGTGAAGTTTTTTTTTTCGGGGGGTGCGAAATATCATAATTGCCGAGCAATGGAATTTTCTCGCCCGGCAACCAATTGGTTGCGGATGGGGGGAGGTGAAAATTGGCCATAATTGAATCAAATTATTGACTTCAGCGGGGGGCTTTGCACACTTATGGATTTTGGCCGCTATTGGGGAGCATTTGCCAGAGCTTTATTTGGCATTCGGCTAATGGAAATCTAAATATATTTATCAGGAGAAAATTGCAATCATTCTTTTATCAAAGCGTTCTGCATTGAAAAGTTATCTATTTCTACGCATTATCTAACGGCGGTATCAGCAGATTCCGCTTTTATCTGTTCGTCCGATACTTAACTTATCTAATGCTATAGAAAAAAGTCCATTCGATTATCTTCTTGCATTCTATTAAGCTTAACGAGCATTTGGTAATACCCTTTCCGAGGAGTCATTGCAACTTTCTGGGCCATTGGTTGCCCTAATAATATATTGCATGCTGTTATTTATTTACAATGACTTATTTATTTAGGGCTACTAAGCTAGAATATTTTTCTTCCTCTCGACGCTCAGCAAAAACCGACAAAAAAAATTGCTGGAAAGCACATGGCGCCCGGAAGAGGAGCATATGGTCTCCAATTTTGGGACAAGAAACTGAAAACGCGAAAGGAGAGCGATACAAGAAATGCATGTGTATTCTACATTCTTGTTTGCTACTTTTTTGCTATCCAAGACGCTTGACGATGCCTCACGTATCTTTCCATTTTCATTGGTTTTTCCTCCTTAATTTTGCTCATACTTCTTTTCCTTTGACATTCTCTTCAGCCTTTTTGCCGAGATTTTCTCGTTGTTGTTGGCAAATATTTCTTTTCCTTTAAACAGGGAAATTCACCTTGAAAGATATGTGGGGTATATATAGCAAATGGCTATATGCTAAAGCTTGCTGTTCGCCAAGCAGCGATTATTTATACACATGAAAAAATTGATGTTACACACCAGGCTTTTCTCAAAAGGTATTAAGGATTTTTGAGGCTTTGGTCACACACGTAATCGTTCATATGAGCAGGCGGACATGGTTTGAACGAAATGCTTTCTTTAGCTTATTAAAATTAAACGAATTTATTACATTTCCTGATAGACATTTCATAAAATTCTTTTTCTCTGCATTTTGTGGGTGCATGTGCTTGTGTTTGGTTCTTTTTTTTCTCAACACGCTCAGGGATCCGATCCCTGCTACTTCCTTCATTTCCACTTCCGACGGCCACACAATGCACTAAAATAACTGTAAATAACAAATTTGCAATGGTGTGCGTGCGAGACCGCAAACACACACGCAAGACCAACACATGCTTGCCTGCAAGCCGATAAATATACATATTACGTATACGTACTCGCACCCATATCCATGCGGGTTCATTGTATAGGCGTGCCAGACAGAGACAGAGACGGCCGACCGACGCGCGGTGGTCATTTGGGGGAGGCCTGGGGGGTAAAAAGTATATGCGGATGGGTCTATAAAAACTGCAAGGATGCAGCAATAAACTGTCGGCACTATAGTGTTTAAGCAACAACAAGAAATCGGGGAGAGGCATTCTGGGAAATGGGATTTCTGCTACATATTAAGGTATAATTGTTAAAGCACAAAAAGGCAAAAAAATACGATCAAACATATTGTTTAAGTTTTATGTAAATGCACTTTTAAGGTTTTTAAATTCCAACAACTCTTAAATACCTGTCACTGAGTTTATAATGCAATTATTTTAGGAATATTATTATGTATACGCACTGTGGCCCTACGCACCCAAAATATTCCTTATATTTAAAATACTCAATGTTTCAATAGATCATTATCGGTGAAGCCTGATTATACTCTCCCGCAAAAGGCATACAACCAGACTTGCCTACCTTTGTACTCTACAAGTTTCGGGTCAAAAAATATATGTATATGCCGATAACGGCGTTTTAAACCGCTGACGGTACCCGCAACCGACCCGGCAAGTGACAGGACCGCCACCCACGCCCGGAGCAGTCCGCCATGTGCAGGAGCCGATTGTTTTTATTGCGATTCTGTTGCCGGCGCCTTGGCCAAAAGCGGGTCGGCTTGGGGTCGTTACGTTGACAACCTTCCAACCTTCGAACCTTCTTTTCTGGCCCCTCTTCGGCCACCGCACTCGCCGTGGCACAACAATTGCTCGTGTGTAGTTTGACCCACATTTGGAGGCGTGCCGCTTTCCACAATTGTCCTTAACCGCCTTAGCATGCCGCCAGGCTTTATATTGAAATTGCGAAATATTTTTTCCTACGGCTTCCCATTTCAATATGTCACACCCTCAAGCCCACTGATTTGTGGCCAATATCCTTTCGAGGACTAAGGCACTTTGGGTATCCAAAGGGACGGGCTGTCGTTGGCCTAACTCAATAAATTTAAGTTTATAAGATTAAAATGCCATCAGGTTTCCCCACAAATCTTAGTGTTTATATTATGTACCAGGATATTATAAACTGCATCGGTGCCATTGTCATTATCAATTTCAAAGCGTTTGAAGGGTTTATTTAGCCAACAAGCCATCGAATATTTTCCCAATTTTTCCATTATTACAAATCTGTTTTTAGGGCAACTTTGGGTGTTCAAAAGGACGGGCTTTCGTTCCACAAACTCAATTAAAGTTTTTTAGATACAAATGCCTTCAGTTGATCTATTCTTACTTATATTTTTGTTAAAATTTCTCTACAAATCTTAGTTTTTATAGTATAATTACCAATTATAGTACCAAATTATTATAATTAACTGCCTCGTTGCACATAGTTAACGTGCAGTTCATTAATAACTTCCAATTCAAAGCTTTTGAAGCCATAGTCCGCTTTAAAAGGGTTTATTCAGCCAACAAGCCATCGAATATTTTCCCAATTTTTCCATTATTGCAGTTCACTTTTTTCCTTTATGTTCATATTACGCCATTCCATTTTCACGCTCATCTCCCGCCTTTTGACATTTTACACCCATCTACAGATAATTCGAACATGTTCGTGTGGGTTTATATGAATTTAATATATATACATAAATTTATTTATTTTTTTGCGGAGCAGGCGTGGGAATACGCAGCATACGTAACATATTCGGCCTTTTAAGGACCGGCGCTTCAAGTGGCCTTAAGTGGATTAATTTAAATCATTTGTTCCTTGTTATTGTTGCTTGTTTGGCGTCAAATTGTGCGATGCGTTTGCGGTTTCCACTGGCCGTCGTTTTGATAAATGGGTTTTCCATGCGGTGAACATCGCTCAGCCATTTTTCGGCCCCGCGCCCATGGCTCATGGCTTTTGGGCGCAATTTTTGGTATAGCCTGCTTTTGCGGGCACGGCCTCCATTAAGCCGATGCCGCTACTTGCTTGCCATTTTTACACACGAATGATTTTTTGGAATCTCATTTTCGTTTCTGCCCCTTTGTCGCTATGCATTCAGCCAGGAGTCGTAAAAAATATACCTCCCCAAAGAGACTGAATAATGCAGGCTCCTGGGGAGCTGGGTGCTGTGAAAACAAGTTCGATGAGAGACGACCTGTCAATTGGCTGCTGGGGATTGACTTTATTGATCATCCACTGAAAGATATCGAGTGAATGAGCTGTCAATTTAATGCCCCGCCCGTAAATCCCCGCGAAAGTTAAAGAGGGCCCCAAGAATGGCTGGCTTAACTTTAATAACCCAGACAGTGGTAACATTATCGCTCGAGTGCCATGGCTTGGCTGCCAGCCAATCAGCAATAAACAAGCCAATTTTTATGTATATTTTTATGCAATTATGAATAACAAATTTATACTCTCAAAGCTGCCAACGCATCATAAATAGACATTGTAAGTAGTTACCATTAAAAAGAGCATTACTCTAATGGCAGCGTTTCTTCAAGTTTAGCTGCAGGCCAAACGTGATTGCTTACATTTTCATTTATTCTAACGTTGCTTGCCTTTCTTGCATTGTTAATGAGCAAAGTTTGCACATGTGGAGGAAATTAAGAAAACATTAAACTTGATTCCTTTTATTTACTCTAGAGTGCACTCGCTCACAATGCTTTCACTTTATTTTGGCAAACGGAAAGCGACCGCAGGCGAAATCGGCTTAGGACACCCACAGCAGAAGCTTGAATTTAAGACGATTGACGAAAATAAATGCCGAATTCAGCAAAAAAAAATTAATTTCTGGCTCAGCTAAGAGTTCAGACATTTGTATTCAATTATCATAAATCCAAAGTATTAGCCTAAAAACAACAAGCACTTGGAGCAATTTTTTTTTGGCCAATTCAAGAATGAGCAAGCCCTTAATTATACCATGTATCTTAAGGTACGATTGGTATATTAAGTCCTTCTCCGAGATGGTAAGAGCTTGAGACGTAATTCTTTTTGCTTTGGGTCCGTTATGTATGTACGCAGATCGTGTTTATTTCGTAATATGCGTAAAACTATATTTACTTCCACATTTTTGACAATAACTTGGACAAAATACAAGCTTTGCTTTTGACGTGTTTAACAGATATGCAGATTATGTCATATTGTCTCTATCTCCGAAACGGTTAGAGCTAGAAATATAATTATTTTTGCTAACAGTTAAAAGTTGTAATATCTTTCCATGTAGCAAGTTTTATAAAGAACGGGCAATTAATAATGAAGATACGGTCAACCAATAGAAGCACCATCTTTCCAATGTGTCGTTGCCGGATAACGTCACGTTAACCACTTTTGCTTTGACTTTATTTGGGGTTAAAATATTTACACGGTAAAACTAAATCACTATGAAAATAGGTACATGGTATCCCGTTGTCGAGAAATCTCGACTACAGCGTTTCTACTTGATTTTACCCAATTCAAGCATGAGTAATCCCTTAAAGGACGCTTTCATTTTTTTGTACTTTCCTTCTATATTCTCTACCCTATGGGATCTGGCTTTATCTGCATAAATTTCAGCAACGCAATTGAGGCACGCTTCTAATTAGCAAAAACCAACAACAAATGAGTGATGAACACAAATCCGTATATACTTAAAAAATCTTCCCTTGAATAAAATCGCACAGGAGACTCTGGCGCTTAAATTAGCATAATTTCACTTTCCACCAAAGAAAAGTGCAGGCAAAGAAAAATATGCAAATAGCGTTCCGCTTTTCGCGCGCCCTGATGGCCAGGAAAGCCTTTAAAAATATTTGCAAAAAGCACTTAAAGCCTTTGCATAACGACAAACCAAAAATTGGCCTCCAAAAAAGGCAACAAATTGGCAACAGATTAGGCCCAAAAACAGTTGGCCGTTTTGCGGTGGCAACTAAATTGCAAACAATTGCAACAAAGCTGCCACCTGCCTGAGCCTCGTATTTTCCGCCCACAGCCAAAACAAAAATTCACAGAAAATGTTGTCCACCAAGCGGAAAACGGAAACGGTTGGAAGCTGCTGGCCAGAATGAGACAGCCAGAGCCAAACGCAGTCCTCGTTTCCGCTTGGCCAGCAGTCCCACAACTGAAACACGGTACAAATTCGCTGGACCAAACTATTTTTTAAGACTTTATAGACAATAAATTAACTAAATGCGCTTAATTGGTTTGGCTTTAATTAGTTCAAGTCAAATAAATATCAAATAGTTGCTGTCTAAACAAAAACAGCTATTATGTTGCGATAATATTGGTCTAAAAACTATGAAATTGACACATAATAGCTGGAAACACAAGTCTATTGGTGGCAGCAGAAAAAGAGCAATTAGGTTGCAACAATATTGGCCTAAAAACATTATTTCAAGCCGTTTTTGTACTATCACCAATGAGCCTGTAGTTCCAACGCCGACGCTCCACTGTCAAATTTTCCTAAAAGGGGCTGAGCGGACAAATTATGACCACAATTGCGGAAAAGCAGTTAAACTGCAAACGGGCAAAGAGCAGAGTGGAAAAGAGCAGCAAATCGACCAGTTTGATAAGAATCTTGAATGTCGAAAAAGATTTTTACCTTTAAGCGCTTTTGGCGTAATCAATAAGTGAGCTGCCATAAATTATGGGACCTGTCAGCACAAATTGCGGGCGTAAATAAAAAACCCAAGGAATAAAAAAAACAAGGACAACACAAACAGAGTGAATGATTCCATCTAATCCCACACACACTCTCCCTTACACACATGACCATACATAGATGGATAAATCTCGTAAGAAGGGAAGCCAATTGAAAAAGTTATTCCACTTATTGTTTTTCCTATTTGCCTTTTTGTGATAATGCCAGCGGGTTAAGAAAATTCTCATAAGGTTTAAAATTATTTTATAAATTCAATAAATGAAATAGATGAATTCAAATCGTTTTACGCTGTTTTATGTCCTTAATTTCATAGGTACATTGTTAGAAAGTATTCTCGGGGCACCAAATGTTATTGCTGTTTTCAATTTTATCTAAAGTTGAACAAAAGGACACTCAAAGGTTATGCTCGAGTTACCCCTTACATTTTTGGCCAAGGAACTTTTATTGAGGCCAATTTGGTGGCTAAGGACAAGTTGTTTTTGGCACTCGATATCGGAATGCTTCGAAATTTCATTTCGAAGTTTTTTCCCCAATGAAATTTAAGTATTTAAAGTTTCCTTTGGCTGCGGTAAATTCTCGACTCTGAACCATTGGGATATGGCCAATGAATAAACATTTTAATTAAAACTTTTGAAGGAAGCTAGAAAAAGCAATACAAGTTGGGCCATAAAAATCAAATATATGCTTTAATCGCAAAACTGAGAGAGTTAAGGCATACTTTTTTGCTTGATTAAACTTTGAAAAATAATTTAAATCAATGAATTTGTATTTAATGAAAAGGCAAAAGGATTGTTGTGTAAACATCTACATATTTAATAATGTTTTTCTATGAATTTTTCAGGCATATTTATTTGTTGAATTATGGTTTTATATTCACAGTCATACTGCGAAAAGCTGAAAGCTGTCAGCCACAGCCATCATCAATTGGCCAACATATAGGCCAATAATTGGCTAGAAAACAGCATCCGCCAGACATTCGAATCACGCGAGAGCGGGGGCTTAAAAATTCGCGGAATATTTGTTGACAAATATAAAGAAAATGCGAAGCATGTGGAAAACGCGATCTTTAAAAATGGTAAATATAACTTTTACGGAATTTAAATTGGGTCTCATATTCTTCAGGCTGATCTCATTGCCGTGTACAAATTTTACAGGCCAATTTGTAGAATCTCTTCAAGCAAAGTTCTTTGGGGTCAATCAATGTTTGTATAACAAATTTGAACTAATTAGCTGGGTTTAAAGTTTCAACAAACTTGTTTTGTTTGTTTTATATCGAATAGTGTTTCCAGTTGGTGGAAGAAATCATTTGCTCTCATTAATTTCATAAGTTCCTGTAAGTTTCCTGTTGCCATCAAACTACACGGCTTTTATAAATTACCTTTCGATTGTTTCCCGTCCTTGTTTCGTTTGAATGTTTTCATTATCACAAGATTGCAATTAAAACGTTTGGCTTTATTGTTTCACGGCATTGCAAATATTTGAGTTGCATTTTCCGCGGACAGCAGGGAAGGAAATTCTTTTGTTCTGGATACGATTGTTTATTTGTTTGCTTTTGTTTGCAGGCCTGCCACACACTTAAGTATATTTTCGTGCCTCTTGGCCATCCATCCAATATCTCTTTTCCGTTGGCCTATCACGTGAGTGGAGGGGACACAAATATTCAAGAAATTACAGGCTGACTTTACCTTTTATTTTCGACGGTTGGATTAAGCTCTTATCTGCCTTGAATTTTTATTGTCATTGATATTGACTTGTATACATTTTGTTTTTTTTTGTATATATTTTATTTTTTTTTAATTATTGTTCCCGTGTTTAGCTGCCTTTTATGTAAAAACTGTTTACCGTCTTATCGTCATTGATTTCGCGCAACTATTGTTGTGTTTGTGTTTGTTGTTATCTCCCGTTTTGCGCTCCGCCTCGCCTGCTCATTTTCATTTACATTTTGATCTCATATTTGCCGTGCGCCTCGCCGAGAACAATAAAATTTCACCAAGCGGCGGCACGCGGTGCGTATACGTAATAAACGGCTCGAGAGCCGTATGGCTGGCAGCGTACAACGTATGCGAAAAGCACGTCTTTATGGCCACGACTCTGGCACTCACTCGACTCGACTGGCTGTGCTGCGAACTTCGCTGGCAGAACGCTGCAACAGCAGAACGGCGACTGGCGGCCGACGATTGAATTCTATGGCCAAAAGTGCCAAGCACCAAGCACCAAGCGCCAAGCAAAAGCGTGGCCAAAATGCCGCAGCCTGTGCGCTCTCTTCACCCTCTCTTTGCTGTACGAGCATGTTTGTTCGTTTAGGTTCGCACTGCCAATAGGCGCAGTACGGACGAGGGCCCAGTGGGCGGTAAGGTGGCACAGGCAGGGGAAACGGAAGTGGGGGGGAGGGGGGCGAAAGTCTGGCCATGAATGAGTGAGTGTTGTTTGATAAGTGGGCGACGGTGAGCAAAGGGCCACAGAGAGCCACCAAGGAATGCAAGAGAGTGGGTGGCCGAAGCACCCGGCAAAAGAGAGCTCTATACCAATTCACAGTGGGACGAAACCCACAAATTTGCCTGGTTGTACACCACCAGATTATTGCTAAGTGAGAGCTTACTCGACCTATTAGGTTTTCAGACACGGTGCAGGATATCGCTTGGAACACTTTTTCAGGCCAGATGGACGACGATTTCCTTGGATGACTTCCAGTTACAAGTCGAGTTCCTAAATGCGGGGAGATTAGGCCTTGGGGTTTGCATTCCCTGATGCAGCAGATCCAGATTTAGGTGACATGATGCAGTAATTAATTTATTGTAGTATTTCAGTCGCTTCCGCGAAATTAGTTCTGACAATTAGTTCATTACTTAAACTTCATGGATCCCGATCTCTCCTTTTAGTTCCCCTTGCCGGACGTCGACCTCCTGGACGCAAGCGCATCTCCAGCATCGGATCCGCCCGGTCTCCCCGTTCTCCCCGCCAACGATCTACTGGAAATGGAGGATCATTGTCCCCGACATCTCCCGCCTTTTGGATCCGGCTGTCGCTTTCACTGCATCACCTTTGTCATCGAAAAATCAGCTGCATTAAAGAAATGCCAATCCTAAGGAGGTCTTCCATCCGAGCCGACGCAGCGCATTCAAGCGATATCGTGAACCGTGTCTGGAAACCAAGGAAATCGAAATGGAGACTGTCACCTTCGCTGGAAGTTATCCAAAAGCACCTGCAATATCTCACTTGAAGCAGTGCATCCAAAAGATCCGCTGCTTCAAAATGATGTTCAACCCTGAGCAGTAGTGTTTTCAATTGGAACACGGAGGCCAAAGAGATCGACCAGAAAAAGGAAAAAGTGTCCCAGGCTTCTAACAGGTATGTCCAGACTCCCTAATCCTTGACCTAGTTTTATCTTTCTTTAAACTTTTTTCTCCCCTTACAATTTAATGTGATCCCGAAATTTTCTTTAGCCCAGACTCGACTGTCACCTTTGCTGCGAGTTTCCCAATGATCTCCTGCACCCTCGAAACTGAGGGAGCGCGTCGAGGCGATTTACTGCTGAAAACAACCGAGGCCAAGGAGATTGCTGTGCCTCAGTCGTTCAGGTAAAATCGGAAATTACATTATAACGCTATATCAGGGATCAATTTAAATTTGTTAAAACAAGGCCGCCTAATACAAGAACCCACTGTAGCGCGAAGAGAATGGAAATGAAGGCAAAATATTCGTGAGCTTCCGCATCAACACACACTCTTTGACTCTTTCTCTGCCGGCGCACACTCTCTTTCAGGTGGCGCCAAAAACAGCTGGTCGATGTTTATTTGTTTGTTTTTGTCTCTCGACGCCAGCGTTTTTCCATCTCCTGCCCGACGTTTGGCGCTTATCCTCCCGCCGGAGTTGTTGGCTGTTCCGCGTCGCCTGCGGCGTGTGTCCGCATTTGCCGCCCCCTGAGCGCTCTCAGCGTTTGCCGCATCTTGAGGGTCGTCGCAGTTTTCACCTAACTTCTGGAGGATGGGCGGCCGGGTGTCGCCTCCTTTATGACAGCCGCCACATCAAGTTTTACGGCCTTCAAATTGTTTCCGAAACGTTGCGCTATTGGCAATGTCTGGCTGTTGGAGAATTAAGAGGGAAACCGGAAGGGGGAAATTGCGCTAGTGGGCGCTTTTCCCGCCCACAGCCTCAACCACCCGCCCATCCCGCTTTTATTGCTGCGCTATCTGGCGCAGTTTATCAATAGCCGCCCGCCCGCCCACTCTCGGCGTTTGCTTTGAGATTTGCCCCATTGCGCTTGTTTGCCATTTGGCGTTTGTTGTATCACAGTTCTTGCTAAATCTTGTAAATATTTTTTGCATATTTTTTGCGAACAAAAAATAATGAGGCTATGCAGGCTTAAAAATAAAGCCAACAGGTCGTATACGTAATCTTTTGCGGTGCCAAGTCAAAGTAATAGGCGAAAAACTTAAATAATTAAACTTAAATAATAAACATTGTTCTTGCTAAATTTTGTACATATTTTTTTCAAAATAATGAGACTATGTAGCCTTTAAAAAAAATTCCTATAGGTCGTATACGTAATCTATGGCGGTGCCAAGCATATTCAAAATATTAGGATGAAAACATTCATTTTAATATATTAAAAAACCTCATTAAGTAATATGAAGCTTCTTTCTAAATCTTTTAAATATTTTTGCGTATTTTTTTGCAAAATAATGAGGCTATGTATGCTTTAAAATAGAGCCAACAGTTCGTATACGTAATCTTTAGCGGTGCCAGGCATATTCAATTTAGTTGGCTGAAAAAATTCATTTAAATATTTCTTGAAAACTCAATTAAGTAATATGAAGTTTCTTGCTAAATATTGTAAATATTTTTTGTTTTTTTTTTTTAAACTTATGAGGTTATGTGGGCTTCAAAACAAAGGCAAAAAGTCGTACATGTAAACTTTTTTCAGATATTTTTAAATTGTTTTTTTTAGGTTGATTCTTTTTAGCTCATTAAGAAATGCATTTGTAAAATTTGCAAAGCTAATTTGTACAAACTCATAAAATACACAAACACAACATGTTGAAACAACAAAGTAAACCAGATTTTTGAGAAATGTTTCCAAATTAATTATTCCCTGTGCTCGAACAAATTTAGGAGGCTATAAACAAGTGATGTGTTGTCGGGCAATAATGCTGAATTATAATTTACAACTCTGCTAAGTGAACTTCGTATTAATGAATGTTGGATAATATTTAGTTTAGTTCCGCTCAACTTTAATTGCCAATGGGTCCGTTGAGGGGCTATTCAAATTTTCAAGAGGACCTGCAAGCTTAAGTAAACCCCATCAATTAAGCAATTCCATCAATTTTCGTTTATCGCATCTTCATTACGCACAGTTTGGTGCTATTGCCCTTCGTTCGCTTGACTTGTTTATTAGGGCTCAATGAAGTTGGATTTTCATTCAGCTTTTCCACTCCATTTTCCTACTGTCTGCCACTTCTGAGTGCAATTTACGTTGCATGCAAAACCTTGCCGGAAAATTCAACTTGAACCGGCTTCAGTTGCCATTTGGGCTCTCAGCTCTTTCTGCTTTTCAGCATTTCATCTTTTCCTCAGCTTCATTTTCCTCTTGGCCTTTTGTGCATCTTTCCCGCTTGCATTGTTTACATTTCTCTCAACGGTTATTTATTTGCCTTTTACTTTTATGTGGGGAAACAAACGGGAAATTTGCCTGGAATTGTGATTTTTCCTTACGGTTTTGTGCTCTTTTGTTGCCCTGCCTTTAGTTTCCTGTTTCTTCTTCCACTTTGGCGTATTCTCTGTTGCTTTTGCGAATGTTTTTTATGGGGTGTTGAAAACCACTTTGTTAAACAAACTTGTAGCTGTTCTTTTTTCCCACCCAACAGCAACTCGTTTGACTTTTCCCCATTTTCCTCCTCCTCCCTCTTCTTGATACGTATACGTATCATCATCGCCGGCACTTTGTTATTGTTTCAAAAAAGCCTTAGAGGCCCCAAAAGGGCAAGCCCCATAATTTGTATTGGCACTGCCTGTTCCACCCGTTTCACCTGCTTCACCTTTTTCTAATTATTTGATTGGCGATAAGCGGGCTAAATTGCGTAATATAAATAACAATAAACGGATGACGTCGATGGCAAGGGCCATTTTCTGGATTGGCAGTGAAGCGGCGCCCTCAATTTCCCCGCCTGCACAATCTTATCACTAAATTTGCCCTATTTCTGCTTAGATCCCTAAAGCAACAGCTGCTGTCGTTAGTTTTGCTTACATAAAATTAATCCGAGTCTGCCTGTGTAAATTAAATTTGTAAATTTAGCAACAATATTTGCTACTGCATTAAGGGGGTTCCCTCCTTCAGGCGGCCGACAAATGCTCGGGTTTCCATAATTGCTTTCTCGGATAAAAGAAACTGAATCGTTTCGATAAATTTATAATAGTTGTAATATAATTTTCCATAAATATATATGTATGTATGTATTTAGTAAGTGAAAAGATACTCCTTTTTTAATTTAAATTGAAATATTATGCGTTCACACGTTTTAAAACAAAAAGTGCGTTTTTTGTGTCAAAAATTGACTTTAAAGACGAACAAATTAGTGTCGTATCGAAGATAACTTAATTATCTTTAAAATGAGCCATAGTTGAATAAAATCGGTTCAGTAGTGCCTTAGTTATCGTATTTACAAAAGCGAAAAAAGTGGTTTCGAGAAACCCGCGTTTAAAGTTTAAGGGGTCCCCAACCCATCATGCGACCTGACCGCTTCAAAGACTTACAACTACATACATCAATACCTCACGTATCGACTTGAAATTTTGAGGGAATTTTCTGGATAGTTTAACAATTTATTAACATAAGAATATATCCAAAAGATCGAGTTTTTTGGCCCTCTAAAGGAGGAAACCCCCTCAACTGCTACTGCGAGCGAAAACATTATTTCTCTCAGACAACTCTTGACGTTGCTTTTAAGTCACCGGTGACGGCTATCTTATCAAACTAAGTATATATTTCGTGTTGTTATTTTTATCTAAATCTGCCTGTGAATGAACTTTTCAGGGTAAAAATTGTGCAAAGCAATTACTGCTTTTATTCATGTATTGTATATCTGTATTTTAATTGAAAAGTTTTCGAATTTAATTCATTTTTATTGTGGGCAATAACTCCCTTGCTGTCGCTGCCAACTACTTTATTCGCCTTCCAATTGATGTCAAGTCCTATCGG
Source organism: Drosophila ironensis (assembly GCA_021223825.1). Lineage (NCBI taxonomy): Eukaryota > Metazoa > Arthropoda > Insecta > Diptera > Drosophilidae > Drosophila > Drosophila ironensis. The sequence goes on from JAJJHQ010006398.1 coordinate 84,596, forward strand.
GCCAAACTTCCAGCAAAATCCTATTTGTAACAACTCCTAACTAACTTTAACCAATCACTGACTGACGCACAAACGAATTCTGTCAGCCCGAGCATTCCTGAACAAACAAGAAGATGTATCTGCGAGTCAGCTTTGGATTCCGGTTCAGACAACCGCAAACCAGCCGTCACCTCCCCGAAAAAGTCGGGATATCCTGACTTTGGGATTGGTTATCGTTCCGACACCACGTGCTCTCCATGAAGGTCAACGTTATTTGTCTGAGTGGGTGCACTGGGCGGCGGGGGATTCCCCCAACCCAAGAACCTTTCAAGCGCAACATGTCGCTTTGTTTCCACTTTGCGCGCTATTCTTCCGCAAATGTGATTTTTCTTTTTTTCTTTTTCCCAGCCGGAGCAATATCTATTTTCCCATTCTCACAATACACTTAGGGAAAATTAGGAGGCGTTTAAGGGCGAATTTTAATTTTTTTACAAATCTTAAGGAAGTAGTTTTATGCCTCAGAGAGTTGTTAATTGATTTTGGGGAAATTTAAGTGGAGATTTTATTGAAATAGTTTTTTGTGCGTGCACGGCAAGTCATTTCCCTGCCCGTTTTCCCATTTTCCTGACGCCTGCGGTCTGGCTGAACTTTTTGTTATTGTTATTCTTTTTTTTAGTGCGTGCGTGGTCGCTGCTGCTGGCATTACATTGTTTGCTTTTTGTTTAGCGGCTGTTAGGTGTAGAACCCCCTTCGCCCTGCGCCCTTTGTCCGGCGAATGCAGCTGCAGGGGAAACTTTTTAAACCGAATTACTCTCAAGGGAATAGGATACTGGCAACTAACAATAAAGCCTGCTTACCAAAACACATTATTAACCTGTTAGTGGAATGGAAAAACTGTGTTTCATATTCTGTGGCCACAAGGTGCAAAATTAGGGCACTTGACCTTTGCAAAAATATGTTACAGAGACAAATTTCCAATTAGGGCGGGGCAAATAAAAGTTTGAAATTGAAACCAACATAAATTGTCTAAGCCAACTTTATAGAGGGGAATTAAACAACTAAAGCCATTTAAAAGACACTAATTTGCAAAGTGTAAATACAATTTCGTAATCTTACATTATGAATTTAAATTCAATAACAAAAAAGGTTAAAGATTCTCATGTGCTGTATACATTTCAGATTTTAGGTAAATATATAAAAGTGCATTTTAATTTAATGTTTTTCATAAGCATTTTGTAAGTGGAGTGACATTTAGAGCTCTTGGGAAACCATTCCATTACATATAACAGCGGTGGGCAAAGATTTTGGGATTTCATAGTTAAAAGAGCTATGGAGTGCCCACCGCTGGTCAATAATATTAAAGGAACTATAATAACACCAGTAATTGCTTGTTGTATTTATGAAAAACCTTTTCCAAAAGAACATTTCCCTATCAATTTTTAAAATTCTTTAAAATAGAATGAAAGTGTATGAGCGGTTCGTGTTGCGTGAAAATGGCCTCCCCAATTTGGACTTTCTGCTCACTTTTAGCCAGAAAGTTAGGCGGCAACAGTGTTGTGCCAGCTTTATTGTTGCTGCCGCTTTTGGCGCTGTTGCCGGTTGTTGCCGGTTGTTGCATTGCTGTTTGTGTTGCTGCAAGGGAGAAGTGGAATCCACCTAGGAGTAACTCCGGTGGATGCTGCTACATGGGAAATATTTGTACGACAGGAAATGCGCAAATATTGCAGCAAGGGGGTGAGGTGACATGGGGAAACACGGATAAGCTAAGCTGATGGGTATTTCCATTTTGCAGAACTCGCCAAAGTTTGGGTCTTTGCGTGGGCTTGGGCTTGGGTTCGGAATTGGGAGATGCAGACGGGAGATAGTTGGAAAATTGTTTTGCCGGCACGCGTTTCTGCGAGGGAAATGGTTTTAGTTTCAATTTTGCTCTTGCCTTTGGATTTTGCTTATTTTTTCGCTCGTTTATTTGTTTGTTTTGCTTTCGAGTAGCAGATGCGTCAAGGTACAGTAGTTAACTGGGTTAAATGTTGGCTTAGTTGGCTGTTGCCTGTTAGCTGTTAGCTGCTCTAACAGTTGCCCCTAAAATTCGGTTTGGCGTTTTTAATTGCACATGACGCCCCCCATAGGGGTGTTGCACTGCAAAAATTCCAATTTCCAATCGTTAGAGGTTTCATTGCGGCCCTAAACTTTACTTTTCAACTGGTAAATACATTTTGGGATAGTTTTGGTGCCTTTCCATCGCCAATTAATATTAAATTCTGTGGCCAGCGTTGAGTTTATTTAGCGGGAAGCGGGTTCATTAATAAGGCAAACAAAGTAAATAAAACCGGACGCAAATGGAACAAAAAGCCATCCAGTAGCTTACATTATTTGCACGGGGTTGGCTCTTTTTATTTGCTTTGGTTTGCATTTGGATTTGGTTTTTTGGTTTTGGTTTTGTGCGGTGGCACACAAATTTTGTTTTAATTGAATTTCTCTCGCCGCCTTTATTGAAATTACATTTTTAATGGCATCAATATTTCAGCAGATTTTTTTTGTGGCTCTCGCTTTTATTGTCTTGTCAAGTGTCACTCGTTTGCAAATTGTTAATTGTGCATAAATGTTTTATTGTGCTCCTCCTCTGGGAGAGATTTCTGCGGAAAATTGTTTACTTTTCTTTCCCCAATGTTGCCTTTCAATTTACTATCCCAATTATTTACGGTAATTAAATTTTTATATCGAAGTATTTATTTGTATTTGGTTAACGAATCCCAAATGCAATTTTAATTAAATTCAATTGATGTATTGTCTCTATAAATAATTGCACTTTCTTTGGTGTATTTCATGCAGACGGCTATGATTTATTGCCAGCAATTACAGCCAAAGAGTACTATACAATTGTATTATCAGCATGGTCAGCACTTTATATCAACTGAAGCTTATCAAAAGAGTTCAGAGACAAGAAAACAATTGTATTCGAAATGTTTGGCAGGTGATCACAAGCCTAATACCCTGCAGTTTGCCATATTTTGGAGGTAATTGAATATTTAATGCAGTAATAGTAAATGAGCTAAACCATTGCCCCAAAAGCGATATCCATTATTATACACGGGCATATTGAATTCGTACGAATGAATGTAACAGGGACAAGGAAGCTTTTCCGACCCTATAAATCAGCGGTGGGCACAGATTTTCAACTTGGGAGCCGGCCAATAAAGAAACAAAAAATCTATCTCCGTCTGATTTTTTGGTTCTACATATTTTGATGGTGTAATTTCACACATTCCCTTTTCACCGTCAACTTCGGATGACGTACACATGTCAATTCCCTTATGTTCGAGACATTTACAGCTTTTTCTTTTAGGAACACTGGGAGCTGAAAGAGCTTTAAAGTGCCCAACGCTGCTATAAAGTATAGGTATACATTTTTGATCAGCATCAACAACCGAGACGATCTAGCCATGTCCTAGATTTTGGACACTATAGTAGATTGAGAAAAACCAATTGCATATTCAGAATTTAGTGATACCAGTTTAGCACAAGTTTGTTTTAAAAATCTGCTACCATTCAGATATCTGTTCTACAAGCCAAGTGGAAACTGAGAACCGGGGTATTTATAGTCGAGACACTTGACTATAATCGTTCTTACTCGTACTTGTTTATTTATTATGCCCAAAAAACATGGCTATCCCAGGCCAATCGATGGAAGGCGGGGGTATCAAAAATATTGAGCCCACCGCATTTTGGGTGACTAATTGGCCACGAAAGTGGAAAAACCGCCACATGAAATTTATACAATTTTATGGCCAATTAGTGGTATCTCATAAACTGTTCTTGCCGGCCAGAATTATGGCAAAAATGCGGCCTAGCACCGGACACGACATCTCTTTCGCTCCGACGCACACAAAATAAAACTTGTGCAAAATTTGCACAGAGAATGGAGGGAAAAAAGTATTTGGGGAAAAGACTCCAAAGAAATGTCTTTGAAATGCGTTTCAATTTCAAATTGAAACCAATTACGGCTACCAAAAAAGTTGGAAAATAATTCTCAAAGCAAGTTGGCCCGAGCGAAATTGCTTTTTGTTAAATGACCAACAATTTTTTTGCTCCGTCTGTGCTACGGAATTTGGTTCCTTTGCCGACAAGGTTTCTAGTTCTCCCGTTCTCACTCGTTTAATGCTATTAACAGCTTGTCAAAGCCATGGCCAAAGTCGTGAGTTATTAAAAAAAATCAGTGAATGGTCTTAAGCACCTGGCCTGCCTGCCTGCCGAGCGGGGTAAAACTTTTGCGGCGGTTTCAGCAAAAACCGAATGGAATCCGTACCCTCCCTTCGCCCTTTGCCCGCTGAGAGGGCCAAAACAGTTTCAAAGTCTGCCTGCTGGCCTGGCTTCCTTTTTTCACTGCTTTTGTCCCCTTTTCATTTATATATTTTCCTTTGCTTTGATGGCTTTCAGCGCGGTAGTTCTGCTTGACATTTTTAACTAGCCCACTTTCGCAGTCTCGCCATGAAATGTGATTGCACCTCAAGTGCTCAGCGACACCTACGGCGACAACTAAATAAATATAGTCCACATATATAAATCCACATATCCGCATCAAAAACAGTGCCATGCAGCAGATTGTAGTCCCCTTATTTAGTTTGATTTGTTTGCAGTTTTTACTTTAACTGGAAAATAAACAAAACACATCTGAAATACAATTAACCAGACTCGTATTTTTGGTTGGAAACGGTCTTATGTTCATGAAAAATCTGTCTATGGAATGTTTATTCCCAGTTCTTCAAAAGAACAAGGGTATATTACATTCATACGAATGTAATTAACAGGATTAAATATTCTTGATCAGCATTAACAGCCGAGTCGATCTAGCCTTGTCCGTCTGTCCGTATGTCCGTATAAACGCCTACATCTTAGGAACTATAATAGATAGAAGACAAATAATTAAATATTCCGAATTGTGTGGTAACAGTTCAGCACACGTTTGTTTTACAAATCGACTAATCGACTTCCTCAAAGAAACTACAGGGTTGGTTCTTTTGAATGTCGTATGCTAATTAGCCAAGGAGTAGCTATATTAAATATGTGTATGCCTAAGGATTAATGGTTTCATATGTACACAAGATTTCAACATTAAATATGAATAACATATACTTCGAAATGTTTAAAAAGTGTGTTGCCAATAAGTATTATTTGCAAGACACATTGCACATAAAAGATAAGACCGCAATTATTGAAATTTACTGTGCTTAGTTGAAGGTGTAAAGTCCACTGAGCTGTTAAATTGATTTACACCTTGGACACCTTGCTGCGCTTTGATAAATACTTTTGAAAGCCACTGTGTGCGCGGCACACAGTATAGATTTATCTATGTAGAATGTCTTGTGGCTGACTGGCAGTCACGGGTCTATTTCAGTTAATTATCGCACGCCAGCAGCAGCAGCAGAAACAGCAACAGCCGCAGGTTAAACTGAGACCGAGGCTGAGGAGGGGCGCCCCCACACACCCCACACACCCCACGCTCCACACCCCACACTCCATCCCAGACACACACCCCACCGCACAGCGCTTGCCACCCTTTATTGACTGACATTTCGCCTCGAATGATCTAATCAAAAACAAGTTGAATTTGAATTGTTGTTGCTGGTTTGCTGATGTTATTGTTTTTGTTGGCCTGTCACTGGAACAAAACCGCTTTGTACGCCCGAAAGGTAGCGTATTCCGCTGTTATGACAGCCGGCTATATATAGTAAAGCGACATAGTATACCCGTAGTGTACTCCCAAATCCGATCGTGTGCGTCTCTAGATATTGCATTTTCGGCCTATGTGTCTGTCGCCCATGGACAATAAATTTGTTATAATATTCTTTTTGTTTCGGTTGACATCGAATTGCCTGGGTTATTTTGGGACAGTATAAATATTGTTGGGTACACGGAGAGGTGTGTTCTTAAATTGGAATTGGAACAGGAATTAAATGCATCATAAATCCACAACTAACGCTGAAGTCGAGATTTCTCGACAAAGAAATACCATTTACTTATTTTATTATCAATTAGTTCTTCCGGTAAAATATTTTAAATAACAAATAACAATGATTATACTTCGGCATTGACACTGAGAAGGAACAGTGTCCATATTTATTGTCCTTATCTTCATTGTTTGTTGTCCTATCTTTGTAACACTTGACACATGGCTAGATATTAAAATTTGTAGATTTTTATCTTCTGGTCGAAGATATAGTCCAATCTGCAGTAAAAATATGCCTGAAACGGGCCTAAATTAAAATTATGTCTCTAGCTACTACCATCTCCATATGTGGACAAAAATTTAGTTTTTCAGTGCACATTGCGAAGGCGGTAAGGGTCGTGGCAAAATTTTGAAATAAACTCGATCTGCGTACACCTATACCGGACCTAAAGTAACAAGAATCACATCTCTAGCTCTTACCATCTCAAAGAACTGATCTAGAATATATTTACTTCCATCTCCTTGTTACATATATTTCCACAAACTTAATATACCATTTGCACCTTAAGGTGCATGGTATAATTATGATACGTACGAGTGTGTATGTCTTAGGCATACCTACTATTTTCCGGAATGTCTGTTATGCCAGTTGCCGTTCCTATTGATTGACTAATAAATAAAACTATTGATAACCTGACATTCACACATCTCCAACGAGCAATAAAAAGCCCCGTGACCAAATAAATATATATATAAATATGAATATGTATGCCAACGAATTCCAGTTATATGATTTTTTGTTTGTTTTTTTTTTTGCCTTTGTGTTTGCTCTTTTTTTAGCTGGCTCTAATCATATCTGGAACATATGACCCGAGCGGGCTGACAAGCCTTTGTTTTAGCATGCAGCACAAAAGCAGCGAAGAAACTGTTAAATAATCACAATCACAATGGCAAAAAATTCTATTCATTTTTGTTCTTATTATCAACTGCCTGTGCGCGCTGACAGTTGTGTTTCTCTATCGCAAATCAGCCGACAAAAAATCATAAAAAAAGGGGCAAAATAACCAAACTTGGTTAGCAATTGGAAAAAAAGCGTGAAATAAAGACGAAAGGCAGAAATGAGAGGGAATTATCGTTAGACAGAGATGGTATATCGCGTGCGGGGTCATCAACAGTTTAAGACCCCAAGGGCAATATTCCCCTTTGAAGGGGGTGGAAGGGGGATAAAAAATAAAGAACTTTATACCCGTCACAATAATAAATAACAACAATAATAAGCCGGCCAGAAAACTGGAAAAAGAAGCCAGCAAAAATGGTAGAGAACGTTAAATAGATGGAGGCAAGGAGAGATTGAACAAAGACCAGAAGTTTGATTAATGGAGATTACAGGGAAATGAGGACAGGCGGGGGGAGGGAGTCAACAATTTAGCGCTCGGCAAAACTTGGTCTAGAGAAAAATTATGAAAGAAATGGAAAAGTTTCCTCGAAACAGGGAAATTGCTCAGAAGTTCCAGCGCCAGAAGTACCCGGACGGTCCAACTGCCAACAAGCTAATTGCCGCTCTTGGCCAACAAGAAGAGATTTCCCTGCCAGCCACTTGGGACTCCATCGGATGAAAGGTGAAATTCTATCCGCCGGGGATATACATAAACAATATCTGCGAAAAAGGGCGCCTAAAGTCTATTGAAAAAGAAGAAACTTTTGACCTAGGGCAAGCTTTTTAACCAATCTAGATGTTACATTAATTTACAAATGTAATGACTTATAATATCACTACGATTTACTCAGAAAACCCCCTTTTGAACCTCGCTTAACCCCGCCGCAATCTGGCAGTCAAATGGCCAACAAATGCCAAAATAATGCCAATTTTGGCCAACCTCAGGGGTCAGAAAACTTCCCTTTGATCTCTGGCCACACTATCACTTTCTTCTTTTTTCAACTCCCTCGAGGGGGCAGGCAGCCCGCATAACTTTTGCATTCACCCAGTGAATAAAAAACATATAATCAAATGGAAGGCAAAAACAAAGCAGAATGGCTAATAAAATGAAAATACGAGTAACTTTCGGACTATTAGCCGACAATTAAAACGGCAAATGAACTTTCAACCCGACCGCAGTAAATAGCCGAAAAACTAAACCAAGCCGAAGAAAGTAAAACAAAACGAGCGATGCGATAAACTCAAAGTCAAAAAACTTGTGGCAAGACCCAACAAAAGCAAAGACAGCCGCAAATTAGTAAACAAAAGCACAATTGTTTGGTATTTTTAAGGGCGGCATTGGGGGGCGTGGCCGTGGGCGTGAGACTTTTGCACTGACAAAACCCAAACAACGTTGACGACACCCACTAGAAAAGTTTGACAATGTTGTTTTTTGTTGTGCAATTTTCAGGGGCCAGAAAACTGGGTGGATAATAAAAGAATACGGCAAACAATGCCAAAATGAAACTGGTACAAAAGTTTCTTGTTTTGTTATTTTTTGGCAACCCGCCCCCCCTCATGTGATGATAATAAGCCGGACCGGGTGAAAAAAAACTGGGCCAGAACGAGTCTATCTGGGAGGCATAGAAATTCGAGCTGGTTAAATTAAAGGCTGCAGATGGGGCAGAAAGTTGGAACAGGGTCGAAATTTGATAATTTTAAGCTGAGCTTATAGCCAAAAGCCAACAAAACTGGCATAAAACTAAAGTTTGTTTTGTTTAATTTAACTTTGCAAAGGGCTCTGAATCTACTTAAACTCAGTTGCTTTCCTGGTAATTTGCTAATACAAACAACTTAAAAAATATTTAAAGCAAACACTAGTTGTTATATCTGCAGAACATTTCTGAAAATATATATATCTTCCACGAACTCCCTTATGTATGATTACCTTGCCGAAAAGGGTTTTGTATGTTCTCAACCTTATCTAATCGCATTGTTCTTTGGAGGAGTTCTGGGAACCGTGCTAGACCAGTTTTCCCCTCGCCTTTGGAAGTCCCACCAATCATCTTGCCAACAGGCACAATGGGATAACAAAAGTTTTGTCTGCCTCTGACCAGTTTTCTCCTTGGCCCCGTCCGCGGCCCCAGCCTGGCCACTTCACTTTGCCATTGTTCGGCAGGCTTGGCCTGGCCTGGCCGGGCCGGGCCGGGCATTTTGGATGGCTAATTCACGTGGCACTAATTGAATTAGTTAACTGACTTTTGAGTCTGTTTCATATTTATCCCGTTAACCATGCCGGACTTGCAGTAGAATGCAAAGTGCGCAATTAACAAGATACTTACAGTCCGGAAGGCAGAAAGGTAAACAACGCTTTGGTAAGCAAACTCACACAAAAACTCAAGAGCCTGCTCGAAGGTCTGGTATCGCATTTGGCTTGGGTTTCGGGACTCGGTCGCAATTGAACAGCTGCTGCTGCCTTGCACACTAATTAAACAGCTGGGGCAAACAAAAGGGAAGGACACTTCCTCAATGTTCAATTTCAATCCAAGGTATCGGATGTCAAGCAGCATTTTCAGGCGCCCAAGGAGAAACATTCTCGCTGAGTTAATTGCGTGTAAAGTCAAGGAAATGCATAACTCAAGTCAACTTTAGGAACTCCAAGAAATCTCTATTGAATGACAAGCAAAAGATGTATTTTTGGAATACTATGGGAGAGTTTTAAGGGGGTTCCCTTCTTTAGACGGCCGGAAAATTCTCGGTTTTCAGGAATATAATAAATTGAAACGTTTCGAAACTTCTATGATGGTCAAATATATAATTTTTTATATGATGAAAGCGGGCGCTGATTTACTCCCTCATCGAATGTCACCGCTGGGAACATTGTAGCGTCTTTAATATTGGTCTAAAACTAAAATATTTCAATTTTTTTAAGTTCAATTTTACTGCCTTCTAATTGACACTTTTTTTAATTTAAGTAAAAATTTCTTGTGTCATATCGAAGATATAATTATTATCTATAAAATGAGACATAGTTGAATAAAATCGGCACGTAGTGCATTATCTATCGGATTTAAAAAATAGAAAAAGTGGGTTCGAGAAAAACGCTTTTAAAATTTTAGATTACCCCAACACATAAACGATCTGACCGCTATAGAGATTTAAAACTTCGTCAGTGCTGCACGTATCTACACAATAATTTTTGAGGGAATGTTCTTGTAAATTTTAGTAATTTATTCAGACTATTTTCAAAAAATCGATTTCTCCACCCGCTAAACGAGGGAACCCCTTAAACCAGCTGCCTAAAATGCCCCAGCCCGGGGACATGTGTTGTAAATTAAAACCGAGTGAAGGTGTGAGAAAGAGTCCTTGACGGCCAAATCGCTCGCAGTGCCCCTTCGGCAATAAATTAAAGTCGACAAACAAAAGCGGGCGCTGATTAGTTGCCCATATCGATGTCAGGCAGGTAAATAACAAAGTTTAACAAATTACGTCAGGCTCGAACCGAGGCGGCCAATAAAAAAATTTGCAAATCAATGCAAATGACTGGGCAAACAAAGGGAACCGGCCGGGCCGGGCGGGGGGTGGTTGGCAGAATTAATTAAGCAAATTGCCAACTTGGCGAGGAGGGAACCCGAGATTAGCAAAAGATGTCAGTGTGTCACAAGGATGCCAATAAACGGGTTTGTTTCTCTTTCGATTTTGAATATTAGACAAATTGAATTCGCTCTTTTTTTTGTTTTTTTGTAACCGAAACAGGAAAAACGAGAAAGACGGCCAAATCACTGAAACAGAAGTCGGAATACTCTGCCAGGGAAAATCCAATGCATGGGATAAACTAAATATAGATTTTCCTTAAAGAGGGGATTGTGACTCACGGGAAACTAAGATAATAATGTGCGTCATGGTTCTAGCAGCTAGCATAATGAAGAAAATGCTGCAGATAAACAATTCAAGTTGCACAGTTTCCACTCGTTTTCCATTGATTGCCTGGTCACACGATTAGCTATCATGGTGCAATGTGTGGCAATTATTGTTGCCATTCTAGTTTATTTATGCGCAAAACTACTTTCGACCAGACCCGTTCCATACACTTTCCTTTTATATTCGTGATTTTGATATTGGCCTATCGCGTCCATTTAATGAAAGTGCAGCAGCAACAGTTGCTGCAACAAGTTGCACTCGCTGGCGGCGGCACTGTGCACCGAGGCATGCCACGAGGTACAGATGCCGGGGCACAGCACAATGCCTTAGAATTTGTAGTTTAATGATTTGTAACCGGTTTTCGAGGTGGCAGCTCCCATGAGAGATCTGCTGCTGCAGTTGTTGCAGGGTTGACTGTGCCCCGTCTGCCTGCCACTGTTTAATTACACTTTTTTCCAACGAACTACTACTAAAAAAAAAATAATAATAACAATAGCGGAAGTTATACAAAAGCCGCAAAACCGGCCGCATAACAAATAATACAAAAAATCCACTAACAAGGGTTGAGATAAGGCAAAGAACTCGGGGAAAAAAAGGTATAACATGTGACGAAAGCAGTTGGTTGGGTACGAGTTTAACAACATTTAACTGTTGTTTACACTCTTGATTGCCCTATTCCGTTCTAGGTAGTGCAGAAAAACCTACAGCGATTCAACAGATTTTATAACACTCTGAGTCAGGTTACATGGCACACGTTACGCATGCAATTTGGACAATTTGGCTTGGATTTGAAAAAGGTATCTGATCTGGGATCTTAGGATCATCTTAGGATCATTGCTACCAGTTATACATAAGCAACTTCCTGTGGGTTTTGTATATTTTCCCGCATACATTTATTTTACACCGCCAAATAACTATATATTTGTACCTATTTAGTTTAAAAACTTTTAAGGATCATCGTTTGATCATCTTAGGATCAATACTACTAGTTCTACATAAATTAGAGTTCATCTCTTAGTTTCTGACCAACCTACAGAGGGTTTTGTGTTTTTTCCCGCATATATTAATTTAAAACCGTCAAAATTTAGTGTAACAGATTTTATATGCCATTCGTTACGCATCCATCTGGTTAGGATCATCTCTACTAGTTATAAAACTGAGTTTTAATTAAGTTTCATTAAGTTTCCATGTAACTTCCAGTGGGTTTTGTATTTTTTCCCGCATACTTTAATTTCAGACCTCTTGTCCCCTAATTAGTCCAAGTTGAAAAGGTCTCTCAATCATTGTCACGAATTTGTTTAATGTTTTGAGTGAATAATTGAATTAAATGGAAATTGAAAAGGGTATCTTACTCAATGAATTGACAAGCCAAAATTAGCAATAGAGAAAATCGGAGAAGACGTGCGTTTGCATACAACTCCCAATCATTTTCCCCAATGCCTTTTCCAGTAAAAAAAAACACACTGTCCCCTCGTTAAACAAGCTTACCTCCAAACCAGAAAAAGGCCGGCATCCATTCAAGTCCAATTGCAAGGCAAGGCTTTCCGTTTTGTGTTAGTTTTGAATTTTTTTTTTTTTTTTTGCTAACTTGCTTTCAACAAATTGAATCAAATCGCGCGCAAAAAGCACAACTGCAAATTGTAAAAAATTGTATTTATTATAGACATTGACTTGGCACACACTTTCACAGCACAATTAATTGTCTAGATTTTTCTCCTTCGCAGTCGCCTCCTCCTCCTCCTTTTCCACTCTTTCTCCACCCCTTTATCATCCTACCCGCTTTGGTGCAAACAGCTGGCCAAGTTGTTTGCCCACATTTCGCACAGTGGACACCCGGGTGTAGGAAACTTTCGCTCACACGGATGCGATGCACGCCAAAAAATTGGGTTATTATTTTGGGACTAAATTGGTGCGATCAATCTAACTAGTGTGGAAAGATACTCCTATTCTTCTAGGTTCATTTAATATTATATTTCTTAAGCTCTTGAATATCCGCATATCATTTTAGGACAATTTAATATCAATACACATAAGTGGCTCTATATTGCTAGCGGCAGTTACATTAAAAAGAATCCCTTTAATTGGACTAAATTTAAATTAAATAAACTTAATACTCTTCACAATAGGTAATTATAAAAAAAAAACTTGCAAAAAATACAATTAATTTAAGTGCAAATAAAAAGTTAACAGAACACTTAAGTGTTCGAAACACTTTAATAATTTTAAGAGTGTAGTTTTAAATGTATCAAACATATATTGAAGAGTATTATGTTTTCTTTAAAATAAAAGAACACCAAAATAAAGTTTTCCTTTAATTTATAATATACACAATTATTGTGTAAAATATTTTATAATTAATAATTTATTAAAACAATTTAAGATCGTGTTTTCATATTAAGTATTGTGAAAAGAATGTAAGTTTTTCTTAAAAAATCAATCGTCAAAAGTGTAAAATACTTTATTTGCTAACAATTATCATTATAGGCCTTCAAGATTTGATCAGTTAATAACTATATTTTATTAGTTTGATCATTTAGCCTGTGCTGCTGCACCTAGTCGCATAAGATCTGAGGGGTTTTTTTCCAGTGTCGCGTGCAGAGGAGTCAAGAGGGAGGAACAGGTTTTCTTGTAACAGGAACTTTATTTTTTATTTGGCTAAAACGAGCAGCACTCTTTTATTCATCTTTCGCGTAGTTTTCCTTCGATTTGCACATTTCCGCTTGGCCGTGTTTCTGTTTTCGGCCTTTAATTAATTATTTACGGGGGGGGATCGGGGGGGATTCTGTGCCCGACTTATTTACGAGCCGTTCTAATTTATCGAGTTGGCCCAGAAACAAATATTTTCGTTTATCTTCTTTCTCCGCACTTTCTTTCGGCGTTTTTTTTTACGATCTGCTTTTCGCTCTCTTCCTCCGCGCTTCTCTTTTTTGCTATTTATAAAAGAACGCACGCACACACTCAGGTGGAAATTAGTGCAGAATCTTTGCCGATCGTACACGAAATACTTTTGTTTCAAAAACGCACGAAAATGCAACAGTTCACGCTGCCCGAAGGCGGTTCATTTAAAAATCAGGTTTCGGGTTTTTCACCTCAAAATCCGCGACAAGAACGCATTGCACGATCACGAGATTTTCAAAAAAACATACAATCCGGAAAAGCGCAAACGCCGCACGCCTGCTCGTGTCTTAACGGTTAAAACGATAATAAACAATAAAAATAAACAAATGCCGCTCAGGTGGACCAGACGATGGCAAAGTTCAAATCCCTAACGCCTCTACGGCGTTATCACAATTACAATTATCACTTTCCAACACTACACCTGGCTAAGGGAAATTTCAAACTCGCAACCGTTGGGAAATTCAAAAGTGAATTTCAAACTCCAATTGCTTGCATTTCTAATATGGCAACGAAATTTTATTGAATATTTGCTCTAAACTAACAAGTGACAGTGAACGAAGTTGATTGCTGATTAAAAAACCTAACTATTTGGCCAATTTGAACTAAATAAAGGGAAATTTAAAAAATATTTATAATCGGTGGATTTAGATTGCAGTTGAAATCGAGTCTTCCTCTCTGTGGTAGCCTGGGAAAAGGAGTTATTGCAGGGTTCGCTAGCACTAGTTGTGTGCGTCAAGAGGTTGTGGCGGTCATGGACACGTCCTGGGGCAGTTCCTGGGAGCACACAAAGTTCGAGGTGCTGGTCTCGTTAAAGCCGCTGTCCGTGCGTTGGAGCGGAGCCCTAGGACCCTGCGGCTGGGTCACAGGCGGCACCTCCTCGGGCTCCTTCTCCTCCAGATTGGCACTGAACGATTGCGAGAGATTCTTGCGCTGGGCCGAGCGATGCCGCCTGTGACCACGCGGCGTGTCCGAGTTGGAGGAGCTGCAGTTGAAGCTCAGTTGCATGGCCTCCGCTTCCGGCTCTTCCTCCTCGGTTTCGGGCTCCTCCTCCTCCTGCGCCTCCGCTTCTGCCTCCTCCTCGGAGTCCTCGAACAGCGGCTGATCGACCGCCTGCCGAGTGCTGTTCACCCGCAGGCGGCTCACTCTCTGATTGATGCTGCATTCCGAGTGCTCCAGGCCGCCCATGGGCGAGGAGCTCCTGTCCGGGGTGAACCTCAAGGCCGTGGTCTCCAAGAGCGTCTCCTGGTGCTCCGTCATACTGACCTCTACCTTCGAGTAAACTAACCGCCGGCTGAGGTGCTCGGAGGGAGCGATGGGCGAGGGCATCTCCAGGTCGTGAAGGAGCAGTTTTCGCTTGCCGGACCCGTTGCCATCGTCCGGCGTTCCGGGAGGCAGGCCGCAAAGATTCCGGATCGGCGAGAGACTCCCAAAGCTGCCCTCGCCCGAGCCCGTGTCCGAGAGCCTACCCGCGAACATGGTCTGCTTGCCCTTCGGACTGGAGCCAATCATCTGCGCCGGAGGCTCGGCCGCCTCCTGCTCCCCCAAAACGATGACGTTGTGCCGGTCAAACAGCTTCCTGCGCATGGAACTGTTGAAGATGTCGGTGAGGCCACAGGATTTGTGCCTTCCCGACAGCCTGCCCGCCAAATGGGGCTGGATATAGGGACGCAGCGCCTCCTCCAGCTCCTTTGGCAGCACCGGGGGGAGTGTCAGCTCCGTTTGCACTTCGCAGTCCCGCCTGCGCCGGGATTTGTTCGATATGGGCGTGTTGTCGTCGACCTCGTTGAGGACTATGCGATGCTTGCGCAGGGGACAGTCCACCGGACTGGGCACAATGTGGGATTCCCTGAAAAAGGCGCTAATGGCCAACTGGGCCTTGGACTCCTGCTCGGGATCGGGGGAGTCGTGGAACTGTGTTTCGTGGGGCTCCACATCGGCGGGCTTGAGCTGCGACACCTCCTCGATGTTCCACTCGAAATGTGTGGACGACAGCTGCGGGGTCCTCGAGCGAAAAAGGGAGGGGCTGCCAGGAGGAGTTCTTTGATATCCGGCGGGAAAAAAAAAGGGATCGATAATCTCACCTGGCTATCAGGGGCAGGTGCAGGCGCTCGGCCAGGGCGCCCTCGAAGGGGTTCATCACCTTTTGCAGGCGCTTGGGCGGCGGCGTGCATACCACTCCCGACATCTTGGGACTGCACTTGCCGCCATTCGTTGGCGTGGCCACCGACGCCGCGTAGTTGTTGCTGTTCGAGGAGCTATTGCGGCGTGTCCGGGCCTTCAGATCGCTGCGATTGGCGAGGCATCTGCTTCTGAGGGCCTGCGGCGTGCGCACCTCGCTGTCCTGCATCATTTCCGGCCACTCAATTACGCCAAAATTCGATTTAAATTTCACAGGCCGACTCCGGCAGATGTTCGCCTAAGGATCGGTATTTTCAAATGCAGCAGTGCGCGAAAGTGCCGCACACACATCGCCATCAGCTGCTGCAGTGCGGTCACACTGCAGCCGATGTTTTGGTTTTTCACAAAACAAAACCAGAATGTTTAAGGCTGCTTTTAAGCAATACAAAGCCAAAAGCACTAGCCTGGACCTCAGCGAGGTGGTTAACTTCGAGGATCCCGCGGATGTCCGCGTGCAGTGTTTGGCGGGCAACGGCGAAAACTTTGAATTTCCCGGGCTGCCAGGCCTGAAATCTCCACGTGCCTGGCAAGCCTTTGGTCTCCACAAACATCCCGGCCTTCTGGTAATCCCCAATCCCTTTACAGAGCGAGGACAGCGCTATTGGAAGGTGCGATGTCTGCGGGACTACCCCAAAGAGCCCAACATAGTCAACCTGAATGAGAGACTCTTTGAGGAAAATGTGCGAAGCAATTGGTGGAGAGCGCTGCAGGAGTGCAAGGACCCAAAGGAAAGGCAGCGTCTCAAAGTGTCTCTGCGCTGGACAACTTTGGGCTACCATCACAACTGGGACTCGAAGGTTTACAGCGAGCAAGCCAAGAGTCCCTTCCCGGAGGACCTGAGTCAGTTGTGCCAACTGTTTGCCTCCTATTTGGGTTATAAAGACTTCAAATCCGAGGCTGCGATTGTAAATTACTACCCCCTCGGGAGCAGCCTCTCCGGACACACGGACCACTCGGAGCCCAACCACTCGGCCCCCTTGTTTTCCTTCAGTTTCGGCCTCCCGGCGATTTTCCTCATCGGCGGAAAAACGCTGGAGGAAAAACCCACGGCCATTTACCTGCAATCTGGCGATGTTCTGGTCATGTCCGGAGAGTCGCGTTTGTGCTATCACGCAGTCCCGAGGATAATTCAAGGTGGGAGCACCCCCACGAGTGGGAGTCTTTCAAGTGAGCCCATGAATGGTGAGAGCATCATCGACCAGGAACTATTTAATCAAGTAGGGGACTCTAATTTCTGGCAGTCCTATGCAAATTACATGACGGAATCGCGGATCAATATCAATGTAAGACAAGTCCTAAAACCAGGCATCACACAATTAACTTCTGTAGTTTGTAGTTAATAAAATTTTATAAATAAAAAAGGCCAAGCCAATACCAAAGAATTTGAATACGATAAGCCTGTGGCGGGAAACGTGTTTCGATTGTCGCGGAGAGTTTTTAGGAGAGCCTTTTCGATAATTGCTAAATGTGTATATCCTTATTAGCGGATATATTTTTAAACAAGTAATTTGTGATCTTACTTCTTACTATATACATTATTTCTCAAACTGATGAAGATTTTAAAAATATTTACTAATATCATACAAAAAATATAATAGTAATGGTATCTATTTATAATTCACCTACTCAAGTCAACGCAACACTACCAATAAAAATTTGATTTATTTATACTATATAATTCACTAGACCATTAAAGTTGTTCCAAAATATATTGTCTAATTTTTATATTTCTGTTTGTTATAAACGTCCATTAAAATTTTCAAGAAATATATGTCAAATATATGGTATATTAAAATGATATAATTCCTTAGAGGAATATATTTATATATTTTTTATNTTTTATTTATTTATTTATTCAATATATTTTATTTATCAAAGAACCTATGTTACATACAAAGATTTATGTATATTAGTTCCGTTGTAAAGATTCTTTAATATGCGCAAAAATTAATCAGAGGGGTAGCCGAAAGACTTAGTTAACAATGCTTAAGGTATTATTAGTTAAAGCTTACTTGTGCTAGCAACTAATCAATTATAAAGAAACTATGAGTAACGAAAGATTTTAGCCCCTGCAATCGATAGATGCCGATAGTAGTCATCGATGTTGCGGCGGCCCTGCGAGTGCTCAGCTGAGTGGCCGCCGCACAGGCTGCACACCTACCCAAACACACGCACACCACCACGGCTGACGGCTGCGTGCGTACGGGGCTCGTGTGTATGTGTGTGTGCTTGCGTGCGTGTGTGTGCAGAAGGAAACAGAAAAAAGTGAGCGAAAATCGCAGCGAACAAAAACAAGAAGAAAACGGGAATATAGTAAACCAAGAAAACTAAGTAAGGCCGAGCCGAGCTAAGGCGTGTGTTTGTGTGTTTTTATCCATTTTTAACGTACGCCGCCGGGTGCGCAAAAGTGGCCAAAATTCGGCGAAAACAGCGCAAGTGTGACAAAGCCTTCGTGCCCTCGCAGCCTTGCACAAAGCGTACGAAAACAAAAGAGAATAGCGTTGAGAGCAACACCAGCGTCCTCAGCAGTGGCAGCAGCGGCAGCAGCAACAACAATAACAACAGTAGCGCCGGCGGCAGCAATACCAACACTAACAACAATACCAACAGCAGGCGTGAGGGGGTGGGAGCGGGCCGGGGAACGGCCGAGAGCGACACAGTAGCCGGCCGGTGTGCGGTTTTCTTCAACGAAACCGTTAGAAGTGGGCGTGGCGGGGCGGCAGGAGGGGGAGGAGGGGGTGCAGCAGGAGGTGGTGGAGCGGGAGGGAGAGAAGGTGAAGGTGAAGGAGAAGGAGGATCGGAAGCGGGTGCCAGAGAGAAGCCGCAGGTAACAAAGGAGCCGCCTTTGAGCGCCGAACACCTCTCCCTCTGCCTGCGCACCGTTAATCAGCTCACAGCAGAGCTCACAGCCAGCTCGGCCGACGCCGACGCCTGCACCGACGGGAACCCAAGCAGCGCAGCCGCAGGCGCAGCTGCCATGTCAGAGACGGGCTGCCGGCACTATCAGAGCTACGTGAAGGAGCACAGCTACGACACATTCCGGGTCATCGACGCCTACTTTGCGGCCTGCGTCAACAGAGATGCGCGTGAGAAGAAGGTGAGAGCAAAAGCCAAGGCAGCGCCATCAGCAGAACGGTCTGGTGGTTACGGGAAAGGGGGGTGCAGGGTCCCAAAGGAAGCTGTGAAAATAGAGATGAGCGAGCAGTCACAGTGACTGCAAGTGACGGTGCAAGGTCACTGATAAAATTGTATAAGAAGCAATTTTTATCAAGCAATAAGATTAAGTTACATATCTTTAATGTCTTTTAAATCATTTTGCTTTAAAAAAAAGCTGCTAATTTAAGACAATTTATTTAAAAATAATTAACAAAATAGATTTGTATATGCTACATTATGCAAATGGACAGGTAAATTTTAATATTCACTTTGAGCAAATAACAGCTTTATTAAAAAACCAATTAAGGGTTATGCTTTTAAAAAGCAGCTAATGATACAAGATCAAAATTTACCATATAATGTATTTCCCATGGTCGGTTTGGAGTTTATTAATAAAATTGCCGTTTAGATTTAATAATTTAAAGATTTGCAAGCAAGAATTTTTGAAAAAAGAATTTTTGTCACATGAATTAGTCCAATTGAGAGTATCTTTATTTGTGCATTTAGATTATAAAAAATCGAAACTGCAGTTTTTCATTAGTTTCTGGATAATAATCATAACAAAAATTTTTTAAATTAAACTTGCATATCCTCCTCTTAAAAAAATGCATATAATCAGGTTTAAAAAATAAAGTGCAAACACATTATACATACAATTTAATAAAATGTAATGTGGTTATTAAAATTTTATGTTTGTCATCTCTGTGTGAAGTTTAACCCTGCTTCACGTTTTGCGTACGTGAGGTGATAAAGTTGCAAACAAACAAAAACAAAATGCTGCAGAAAAAGTAGAGATGAGCGCGCTTAACCGTGACTCAGTCACCGGCGGGGTCACTGACCCAGTCACGTGGTCGGATTTTCAAGTGCGATTGATCAGTGCTGACACTTTATAGACTTCCCCGCCAATCTTGATTAATCGACAAAAAACTGATAAGACTACCTTTTATAATTGTTAACCCATTGTTAATTTATTAATATTGTTTACTTAATATGCCAAAATTTAGGGAAATATATTTATTTATTTTAACACAAATTATTAACACCCACTCTGTGTGGAGATATCATTACACGTTATTTTGGTATTTAAATATATCTATAATGAAAATAAAATAGACTACATTACAGGCCATATGACTTATGGCAAAATACCATAAATATTTATTATTAAAGCAATGCAGATAGGAAATAACTGAGGTTTTACCGAATTTAGGTAGCTAATTTAATTTTTAATCCACTTTATTTGCGATTTAAAGAGTGTTAATGCCATCAGAATCTTTGTTTTGACAGATACATCCTTTTATAACCCAAACTTTGTTGTCTGAATGTATTTTAAGGGTGCTGATCCCCTCTAATTATGCTTAAGATACATAATTTCCTTGAATCCATGCAAATTTTAGCTATAGCACACACATTTTTGCATGTTTTAGGTATCTATAAGACCCAAAAGATCTTTTCCCTAGCAGATAAGTCATTTTATTCACTTAATTGAGGTATCAGACAGTATTGTTAATGCAACCAAAACACAAGAGTTTACAAGACACAAGATTTAAACCTTAGAAAGGTCTAATTTTATTAGAACAATGGGGATGTAGGAACTTATATTCATATAAAGATGTCTAAATGTTTCTCCACTTTACAGGCCATCCACTGCAACTGCTTCGAGTGCGGCAGCTATGGCATCCAGCTGTACGCCTGCCTGCACTGCATCTACTTCGGATGCCGGGGGGCGCACATCACCAGCCATCTGCGGTCCAAGAAGCACAACGTGGCCCTGGAGCTGTCCCATGGAACGCTCTACTGCTACGCCTGCCGGGACTTCATCTACGACGCCCGGAGCCGGGAGTACGCGCTGATCAACCGCAAGCTGGAGGCCAAGGACCTGCAGAAGAGCCTCGGCTGGCAGCCCTGGATTCCCACGGCCAAGGAGACGAACCTGCTGCTGGCCAACGCCCGGCGTCGGTTGGTGCGTCCGAATCAAACGATCGGCCTGCGCGGGCTGCTCAATCTGGGGGCCACCTGCTTCATGAATTGCATCGTGCAGGTAATCCTTGCAGGAAGCCAATTAAACTGACCCCTTAACTCATCTCCTACTGCAGGCGCTGGTGCACACTCCTCTGCTGAGCGACTACTTCATGTCGGATCGCCATGACTGCGGCAGCAAGTCCTCGCACAAATGTCTCGTCTGCGAAGTTTCGCGTCTCTTCCAGGTGGGCAAAAATTCCCATTATTTCAAGTTATCAATTTAAAAGTTTACCCCTTGAAGGAGTTCTATTCGGGCTCCCGCTCGCCGCTGTCGCTGCACCGGCTGCTGCATTTAATCTGGAACCATGCCAAGCATTTGGCCGGCTACGAGCAGCAGGACGCGCACGAGTTCTTCATCGCCACCCTGGACGTGCTGCATCGGCACTGCGTGAAGGCCAAGTCGGAGCACGAGAGCAAGGGCAGCAGCTCCAGCTCGGGCAGCGGCACCAACTCCAGCAGCTCGAGCAGCTCCCACTCCTACGGTCAGTGCAACTGCATCATCGACCAGATCTTCACGGGCATGCTGCAGAGCGATGTGGTGTGCCAGGCCTGCAATGGGGTGTCCACCACGTTCGATCCCTTCTGGGACATCTCACTCGATCTGGGCGAGACGACAACGCATGGCGGGGTGACACCGAAGACGCTGATCGACTGCCTGGAGCGGTACACGCGGGCCGAACACCTCGGATCGGCGGCCAAGATCAAGTGCTCCACGTGCAAGTCGTACCAGGAGTCCACCAAACAGTTTAGCCTGCGCACCCTGCCCAGCGTCGTCTCCTTCCATCTGAAGCGCTTCGAGCACTCGGCCCTGATCGACCGCAAGATCTCCTCGTTCATTC
This sequence comes from Drosophila ironensis, assembly GCA_021223825.1. Taxonomy (NCBI): domain Eukaryota; kingdom Metazoa; phylum Arthropoda; class Insecta; order Diptera; family Drosophilidae; genus Drosophila; species Drosophila ironensis. Next base: position 106,449 of record JAJJHQ010006398.1, read on the forward strand.
AGTTCCCCGTCGAGTTCGACATGACTCCCTTCATGTCGGAGAAGAAAAACGCGTACGGCGACTTCCGGTTCTCCTTGTACGCGGTGGTCAACCATGTGGGCACCATCGACACGGGGCACTACACGGCGTATGTGCGCCACCAGAAGGACACGTGGGTCAAGTGCGACGATCATGTGATAACGATGGCGTCGCTCAAGCAGGTGCTAGACAGCGAGGGGTACGCATTAAATTCCAGGATATCTCCAATCCCATGCTAATAATTGCCTCGTTCTCTCCCTTAGTTATTTATTGTTTTACCATAAAAACGTGCTGGAGTACGAGTGAGGCATCCACAGAGACTGCAACCCATACCACACACACAACACCCAAGCACAACAGATAAACTCACACAAAACACGAGACAAGGCCGCGGCGGCGCTACGAGAATTCATTGATTTGAACCACAAAACAGATTAATAAAATATTTCTAGTACGGGGTATGCCCTAGCTCGAGATTAGTTCAACACGCTCGTAAACATTAATACCTTAGCCTCACTTTTGTGCTCAAACTATTAAAAACAAAACTGTAATCTAAACACACTCAGAATGCACTTGTTGGGAATGCCCGTTTTCGAATCCAGAATACAAGAGTACTAGCGATAGGATTACGAAAAACCAGGCACTTGCAACAAAAAACGAACAAAATCCTACAGGATGGAGAAGGTGAAGAAGGTGGAGAAGGCGGAGAAGGAGGAGGGGCTTTTCAGGGAGAAAATTCTCTTAAGGAGTTCGATGGAGAAAGAAGAAAATTTTCGCATTAATTTTATTTGACATTTCGCAAGCTTACATTTTTATCATTTTTTATGTAAATAATTCTTTAAACTTATGAAATCAGCTATTGACAAAATAAAGTTTGATACGCAAGATAATTTTAAGCCAACCGAACTTTATAATTTCTTATTTTCCTATAGATATTTGATAATTATTTGTTAAGAAAATAAAAAGTCCCGAGACTTTAGGAAAGCATTAAATTCGCAAAAAATTCAAAGTATTGGAGAATTTGTTTAATCAAAGAAAAACAAAATTTTCGTTAGAATATAGCCTTATTTTTAATTCATTTAATAAAAACACATAAATACGAGGCAATTAGGAAAATGTTTGATCATTCATTTATTATATTGATTTAATATTGATTTGGCTCAAAGGAAAACGAATTTTGGAAATAGACCGTATTTTAAAACGATTTTATGCATATATTAAAAAATATTGCATTGTATTTATGAAAAAGGTAAAGGTTATGCACATTCACTGCTGCCAAGGAATATACAAAAATTTCAAAAAATTTTGCCAAAAAATACAAATATTAGGCTACCTTCAAAACAACAGAAAAATATTAAGTTTTCAATACAGCAATTTAATTTTATTAATTTTATGATTAAAAAACAAAAGCGTCCATCCTAAATAAATTATAATGTAAAATATTTACCCCAGAATATTATATTTTTAGTAGAGGTTTATTTATGAAAAACACATAATATTATTTGTAGTTTGCCGAAAAAGAGACGTCAGAATATTTACATATATTTCAGTTAATGAGTTTTCAATGAATTCATTTCATTAAATTCGTTGAATTGAATTTTCGTTTAGTACCAACAAAATCCTAAAGAGTATCCAATTAATAAGAAAGTAATTATTTTTTATAAATTTTGTTAAAAAAAAACTAACTAACGTAACAAGTTTCTTCAAAAACCCTGATTTCAGTAGAGATTTATTTTAAATGAATTTAATAATTGATTAATACACATATAGAAATATTGCGATGATCGAACTAATGTAAACAAAATTGAAAATAACTGTTGTCGACAAAAAATTTGTTTTGTCATCCACTTGGGCTCGTCCGGGAATTGAACCCGGGACCTCTCGCACCCGAAGCGAGAATCATACCTCTAGACCAACGAGCCGGTTGAGCGATGAGCGCCATATTCTGCATTTAACGGGCGCTCTCTGCCTGCGAAAGAGACAGCATGCGGGCGTCCGATGGGCGAAATGGTGCGAGAGCGAAAGGGATGGAGTGAGCCAAACAAGCTCGTTATGCAAAAAACATTTCAAATTTCTGCGTGTTGTGCTTAGTGTGGCCAAAATTGCCATGCGCAAAAATACCACGGGAATACATATTTATCCAAGACTCGAACCCAAGACATTGTTAGCCAAAACACGCTCCCTAGAAAATACGTTATCTTTTAAATATGCAAAAAAGGTAAATAAATAGCATAATTAATTCCTTAAATATTAAAAGATGTATCGTATTAAGCAAAGAATTGTGGCTTAATTAGATTTAAAAAAAATATATAAGACTTTCAGAGGTTCATTTAATCACAAAACATATTTAAGTGGGCAAACAATATTTAATTAGCCATGATAACAATTTATAGTATATGAGAAGCCAATAACCGCTTAACTCTCCATTTATTATCAAACTTTTTCAGCTTACACAGAATTTAGACAATGTGGTTTAACTTTATGTCGCATTATGGGTTTTTCTACCATCTTTAAATGTCTACCCAATAATAAATTATTTTAGTTAAAAAAATAAAACTTGCCATTTTAATAGATGATAACCTAAGAAACGATAAAAAAAAAAATAAACACATTCTTACACGCCAATTTTATTCTGTAATACTAAAATGTACCAAATAATTTGGGGCGGTGGCAATAAAGCTTTTGTGGATCCCCCACACTTATCGATATCTAAGGATAGCATGGCAACTCTATCATAATAATATAAGAATCAAAAATCAACTCATTCGCAAACAAAGGAGCTTGTAACAGTAACGCTAACAATGGATTTGAAGAATTCATTCGAAAAGGTTAATAATTTCTCTAGCCAAGGAGCTTTCAAATTCTGCATTTGCGAGCGCAAGGGCGACAATGTCATTGTTTGCACTCGTTGCAAACAAACCTTCGTGGGTCGCATTTCACAGCGCTGTCCCAAGCATCCCGAGGTAACGAAAGCATCAATGAATTCAGAAAACCCATCTCATTTCCGTTTTCCCGCTGTGCAGATCACTTTTCTCATGGACGCTCGTCAGTGCGCCTTTTGCGGTGCCCATGCAAATTACTTGCAGGTCTCCGAGTCGCCTAAATAAAAAAAATATTTAATATTACAAGGCTTTCGTTGACGAAGCTTGCAAGAACTTACGTACATACAGATATACATATAAAATATAATGTAAACATAGTTTTGACTTAAACAAATACATAATCCATATGTAAAAGGAGCGCTGATTATTTGTGTTTTCACTTTTCCATTGTCTCATCGACAGTTGGCATTTCGTCGTATTGCTTATGAAATTCTAGAAGTAAGAAAGGCAAAGCAACTCCCGGTTCTACTTAATTAGGGCGGGGATTAATCTGAGATTCATGTTTAATTTAATTGGATTTGGGATTAATCTGAGATTCATGTTTAATTTAATTGGATTTTACAATATAACGAATATATATAGAGCCAAAAAGAATTACTTTGTCTTTCGATTTCGTCGTATTGCTTATGAAATTCTAGAAGTAAAAAAGGCAAAGCAACTCCCGGTTCTACTTAATTAGGGCGGGGATTAATCTGAGATTAATGTTTAGTTTAATTTTATTTTACAATATAACGAATATATATAGAGCCAAAAAGAATTACTTTGTCTTTAGAATCTTGTCGTTTTCGGATATTTGATATTTCAAAAATATAACTCAGAAAATATCATCCAATAATAATAATAACTATTATCAAAATAATAAGAGAATCCATAAAAAGAAATATTATTAAAATATGAACTTTACGATCACATTAACCTAGTTTTTTAGAATTTTACCATTTTTCCATGATATACATATGTGTTATAATTTTTATTGTAAACATATTTGGGATTATTATATCAGGTTTTGCTTTGCAGTGCTAATATAATTCGAAAACATTTTATAAACATTTTATGTCGGCCCCTTTGCATCCACTGTTTTCCATTCGTTACCTATGCGGACGGCCCTTCACAGCAATAAACAAGAGAAATTGTGTAAACAATTATAGTTCGGCTTGGTTTTTGACGCACCAGTCTAATTAGCTTCAGGCAAGCGTCTATAAACGGATAGTAAGCTTTTATTAATTCGGAAGATATACTAGGCTTCGATTTCCCTTTGCGAACTATCGATATATCGAATTAGCCAACACTGATCAAGCGCCCTGAATCAAAGTTGCTGTTTAACATTCTCCGTCGTTTCGGTTGTCGTAAAAAAGAATTCCGACAAATAGTATACTCAATACTCTAAACTGTAAAATGAATCCCGATGGAACGCCGAATTGGGCGGGTGAGTAACCTGTTTCCGATGGAAAAGATACCGGCGAACTGATCGCTCGCTCGCAGGCTTCATCGGTACCCAACCCTCCGACATCGCGGCTCGCCTGAGCACTCGTTACGGGAACATCGAAGCCCGAACATTGATGGAGCTCCGCCAACCGAAGCCCCCCACCAAGAGCTGGAAGGCCGACTCGGAAAAGCCAATGGACTGGAACAACAACTTCGAAGCGGAGGCGGCATCCTCACAGTGGAGCCGCAAGAAATGCATTTGCATGCGCCAGCCGAGCGCCTTCGAGTGCGGCAAGTGCCGCCAGTTCTTCCGCAATCGCGTCGCCCAGACCTGCGAGAAGCATCCCTCGGTAGGTTGGGCAGCCCAAGAAGGCTCTGCAGGGCCTCTGGGAAGATATGACTCCAGCTGAGTCCGCAGGTCTATAGAGGTTTTAAGATATTAGTCTTTACCTGTCTTTAGAAACCTATAAGAGCTTGTGTTTGAGGTACAAGTGTCCCTCTATACGCTAGTAACTAGATGTTTAGGCAGAAGTCTCTAAAACCATACTAGTCTCTATAGTTGTCCCTACTAGTCTCTAGGGACCTGCAAGGGTTTGTAGTTGAGATTGAAAGCTCCACAGGTTTCCAGAGACTAGTACTTGCGGTAAAAGCTTTTTGGAACATCAAATAGTGAAAAGCAGGCACTGCAGTTGATGGCTATTTCCTTTAGCCAAGTAAACATTATGAGAATTGTAAGAACCCCTTTTAAAAATAAATCTTAGTAGTCCCATGTCAGTTCTTTCGCAAGCGGTTATTGCAGACACGCAAGTAGAAATTTCTAGGGACTAGTTGAGGTAAAAATCTTTACAGATCCCAAGAACTAATAGATAAGTAGCATCCCTATGCTAATAAGAAAAAATCCCTGTTTTTCCTATAGGAAATGAAACTGCTAATAAGAACTTTCTAAAGTTTCTTTGTGGATCGCATATATTCTTGTACTAAGTGTTTTATACTTTGTGAGCATTGTATTTGAATTTCAATTACATCTGCTAAATACTATTTAATTTTAGCTTTAGATAATATTGAAAACATTTTAGTAGCTATATTTTGCACGGTTTAATTAAGACAAACTTTCATCTCATGATTGATTCTATTCTGAATTATAAAACAATCGATATATCCTACCAGAAGGGGAAAATTCTAACGTTTTAATTAGTTAAACATTGCCAAGATGGGGGAACCTCAGTGAACGAAGCCCTATTTTAATTTGGATATTAATTACTACCCCTTTACTTTCGCAGGAGGTGTTTCTAATGGACTTGCGCCACTGCCCATATTGCGAGGCTTCCATTGAATACTTGGCCCCGGCAAAGCTCAGCTGGGAGGCAATCCGCAAATTCGAGGACGCCCCGCTCCCCGACGACGACGACGATCTATAAAATGTTTCGAGTTTGAGACTCCATTATTGTTCTACTTTAATATTCTACTTTAATAGTAACCTAAATTCATTGCTATATCATATGTTAACATTGACAAACATCAATTACATTCAACTACTATATGTATGTTATCGCCCAAACAATGCGTGTTGTTGTCACTGTGAAAAGGGTTTGCAATAATGGGAGTCATCTTAAAATAGCGCAGCGTATTTTAAGCTTTGATCCCGCAGCACACGTGACGGGGCTCTTTCAGGACGCTCCTTGTCAACGAGACGTTTATGGAGTGCTCCCATAAGCTGCCACAAAGGAACTGCGGCACGGACATGACCACCATAAACCCTTATGGCCTGGCTTGACACTGCGGCAGTGACTCGGCGCTAAGTGAGTGCATTCAATGGAAGTGCCTGCCCTCGTACAGCTGCAGCCAAAATGGTAGTATGTTTCCCCATATTTGCATTAAACTTGGGCCACAATATGATTTTATATATTTTGTTTACTTTTAGGAATCAATTAAATAGACAACTGTAATTCTTAAGGTAAATATAATGCATTCTTTAGTGTGTCCTAGCCTGTAATCCCTTTGCTCATTTTTTTGCAGCTAGAACTTCCACACGTCCCGCCACCTCGGCCATGGGAGCTCCAATTCCCGCGCCCTGACAGCTGAGTCATATCCGGTTAGCTGATATTATTCCTACTCCCGCATTAACTTGCGTTGCCTTCTCAGGAGGGCAACGTTGATGTTCGCAGTCACCCCGATTCAAATCGGCGAGCAAATTCATGTCAGCGATAACAATTCAATCACTTAAGAGTTCAGCACATTTCGGAATCGCTTTACAATGCCCCAAAGCCCCGACCAAGTCCCCGAGGACACATTGTGGTGTCCTGCGATTCACTGGGCAACTTCTGGGGGTAAGTGCAGACGCTTTAGATTGCATTTGCTGCTGCTTGTTTTCAATATACATATATTTTTCTTCTCACTTTTTGTTGCTGACTCCCAGCGCTGTAGTTTCCTCAACAACTTGGCAAGCCATTCAATGGATTCACCTCGCTTGGACTTTTGCTTCGAGTTCTCGTGGTGCTTCAACAGGCGGGTCAATGGTAAATCAATGCGGCAAACTCGAGCTTAGTCATTGGAGTTGTCGACTTCTTTTGAATACCACAAATGCCTTCATTTTGTGCCAGTTTGAGTCGCATCTTGCCGTCTGCTTTCTCTATGAACGTTTTTAATGATCTGTTTAAGGTAAGACTATGATTCCGGTGCGTAAAATTGAATTTGTGTCAAGTAGAGTAAACTTTGTGTTTAAACTTTCAGTGTGGCATAAAAACATCTTCGAATAGCATTATATTGCCTTGGATGCTGCCTGTGTTCCTTGCAACAAAGACCAATCCTCTTTTCGCTCAGCAGCTTGGCACGACTTTTGTCAACAATTGCAGGTCTTGGTTAACTTGTTAATGCTTAACTATAGATCGCCTTTTCAATGGCTATATAAACAACGTTGCTGGCACTTCCTAGCCCGCTCGGCAGAGGCCATCATCCGGCAGTGCTTCCCTTTTAACCCGTTTCAAAAACAGTTCCGTTGACAGCAGCAGCAGGAGCAGCGGGAGCAGCATGAGCAGGAGGACTCCCTGCTAGTTGTCCTGCCAGTTGCCTGTGTGTCCGAGTGTCTTTTGCCTGCGGGCACTTTGGAATAACTTGGACAATTGCTTTCATGCTGATTTCGTTGTGTTTCGCTTCGGTCCCCCTAAACCAAGTTGCTTTTAAACTCATTTAAAGTTCCCGACTAACTTGGCCGTGTATTAGCGACACTATTTTGAGGCAGCCACTCCAAAAATATTCCAATTAGTGTAACAGTTTTTGAGAATATGCGCTTCCTTGACAATTTGTAAAATTATGCAATTGCTGTGCAAACAGGGATGCAAAACAGGAAGGCGGCTGCACAAGTTACAGCTCGCATTCAGAAAGGAGCCCAAGATATTGGGGTAATTATTCCATATCTAGTCTTGCATTTTAAGCGTGTTTTAATAGGATTGTAGTCTCCTGTTTAAGGGAATTTTAAAGGGCACTAGACCAGCAGAGCCATTTGCATTCCCATTTTGCATCCCTGTTCATGAGAGCCTGTTCGCCTCGGCCCTTAAATCACACGGTCGCACCCTTTGGTGCTACCTCCTGGATGCAGAGGAGACAAAGTTGACTTAAGTACGCCGGCTGGCTATTGTCCTGGTGGCCCGCTTGACTGCTCGACTGCTCCAGCCGCCCTCCTTCCATTATTGAAGTGTGCACTTCCGCTAAATGGTATTTGGGGCAAGCACATAAGCTTAACCCTCCTCGGAGGCCCCTCTGCCAATACTCGCCCTGCATTTGGGTGGCACTTGCAATTTTTATGGCAAACAAAGAAGGCAAGCCGGGCTGGAGGCCCGATGTGTGCGGCAATCTCCCAGAGATTTTCCCACATGCATCGACATTGTCCTCGCCCCGGGCGATGGCTATTTATTTAGAGATGCCCCTCTAATGGAGGCCCTAATAGAGTGATACATTCTTGGTGCTCTAGGCGTAACAGGGCCTCTTGAAGAGCTGCTGGCGTTCATGTATCCATTTGAAAATGGCTGTGAAAATGCGAAGCATACATGCAGATTAAAGCACACAATTGCTCTGTAGGCGAACATCGGGAACTTACTCCATCTGGAACCCACAACTACTGGGCAGGCTGAATGCATGGTTCTTGGATCGGGGTTGCCGGCATTGTCCAAATTAAACCAGATTAGTGCATTGCCCTTTTTGGGTTCTATGGTTAATTTTAGTTTGGTAAACACTGTGGCGCCTCCTAAAGGAACATCGCTGGCCTGAAGTCAAGCAAATGAATCGTTTAAAAGTATTTGAAATTGTCTAGAATTTCTATAGTTATATTAAAATTTCCTCCTGATTTTGTGATAACTACTTGGACTTACATACAAAAGTGCTGTGGCAGTCCGATCACCCCACAAGTCTTCAAAGAAATGTGGCTGCCAAAGAAGTAACTTAATAATTTTCATAAATATAGAATATGAGTACCCACTGGTCTTTTGTCCAGGTCCACATAGTCCACATGCTTGCTAAAGTGACCGCCTAGGCCATAATTGGCCAAATGCAGGGCCATATTGTCGTGCATTTCGAGGCCGGTCATATCCGCGATGCGTCGATTGATGCTCAAAGTGAACGGGGCCCTTGTGCCTTCAAAGGTAGCAATTTTCACCACTCGATCGCGACGTTGGGGGTTTCCCATCTTGTCAAAGTTCACATAAGTCCAGCCATCGCTCATGGTGGTATTGAAGAGGGCTAAGTCCCGCATGGATCTAAACTCCTTCTCGTAGAGAACGTCATGGTAGAGAACTATCAGGGGTTCCATATTGATGAACTCCATTTTCAGGGGTGCTAACCTTAGGAAATCGGACGTGTCGCTTTTGTATCTGCATGTGAGCGTTGATTTTGCATTTTTCGGCCACTTTCCACGGCATCCGACATCTAAGTTCGATGGCTTGCGCTTCTTTTTGTTAGCTTCTTCTGGGAATATAATTTCCTTGCCCGCCAGCAGTTCATCGATAAGCGATTTGATGTTTTCGTAGTTGTCTTCCTTGGCGACTTGGTTTGCCATATTTTCAATTTCTGGGTTATTTTCTAAAGTGGCTTTGGTTTCTTCCAATTTCATGGCTGGAGAGTGAAATAAAATCCTTTACATGCACTTTTAGATTCCAAAAACATACCTTCCTGAATCATTGCCTTGGCGTACTTCTTGTAGATTAGTTTCCTCTTCAATCCCAAGGCCTTGTCGCAGATTTTTCCGTGGGAATGCTTGTGTAGTCTCAGTGCCATGCGGTACCAGTGCGTAGAATCGGTAAATTGAGTGTGGTTATAGTAAAAATCACCCAGAGCCACGCAATCGGGTGCATTTAGTTGGGCACTACCATAAAGATAAAGCTAAAATTTCGTTTTTACGGAACCTCTAGCTCCCACTTACTTAAATTGTCTTCCCAATAGAATGCCTTTGGTCAAATCCTCTGCATGTTGGTTATAAACTTTTATGATACGCGACATTCCCTTGAGAGCCACCTGAAGATCGCTGTCGTTCGGCCCATCCTTAAGTTGAAGTTCCATTGCCTTAATTTTCTTAGTTGCTATACCCATTTTTAGATATCGCAGCCACTTGGGCCAATCTTGATTTAGCCGTCTTAACAAGGGAAAGGAGTTCAAGGGATTGGCCATATACTCCTCCCGCTCTTCGAGTTTTGTAAAGGAATCTCTTTCGATGGACTCGCGAAATCTGTTTTGAATGGAAATACAATATTTTCATGGGTCAATAATTATGTTATTATGAACTTACTGCTTAATTGAGTCTAATTTTGATTGCATTTCTTGAATATATACATCTATGTGGTTTTTTAAGGACTCTTCCACTTCCAAGAGTTTTACCATGCTCATCACTGAGGTGCTGTATACAATTGGGTCATCACCATTCCTTGATTCTTCAAAACAAAGTTGCTGGGGAATATATAATAGGAAAAGGCTGAGCTGGAATCCGAACCACTTCATTTTCGCCTGGAGTTTCGTAGCCAAGTGACTTGGAATCTAGTAACATTACAAACTGAAATTTTACACTTAATTAGTTATAGTTCCATAGATGATAAATTGTTTATTTCCTGTTAAAGACTTAACTTTCTGACCATTCTGTTTTGGTTTTATTCAAGCAAATACAGAACTAGGGAATTTAACCCATAAAGGTTCTCGGGCAAGGATTTCTGCATAAAGGATATTAAGGACAGAAGTAAATGTAGATAATTCCCTAAATTATTTAGATCTTGACTTCATCTGAAGTCTACAATTAGGCATTCCCAAACAGCACCAAAAAATGCAGATCCCTTTTGCGGAAACACATCCAGTTGTTGATTGAGAAAAACTGTAATCCGTTCAATTGGGTGTTTACATTTAATTCAATAGTAAATGCAAATTAATGTGACAAAATGTAAATCGTAAATATTAAGACCATCAATAAAAGCGACAGATTTTACGAAGAGAAATACAATTCAAATGTTTGGTGTATTCAATGAAACACTCTGCTATTTCCTAGCTCCACAGGGAATAACAAACATTTGGGGAACAATATGAATCCACTTGGTGAGAGCTAAAATGAAAGTGATATTATTTACGGATAATTAAAGCAACGTCCTTAGCCCATACTCCATCGATCGCCGTTTATGACTGGACAGACCGAGTGCCGGCTCCTGATATCCGGTCTGCCATCGTCGTACAAATTAAACCAAAACAGGCTGCTGCCTTTTCGTGGAAATACAGTAACGTTTATGTCCGGGAACACCGTGGCACCGCCCTGCACAACATCGCTAGCCTGAAAATTGGAATTGAAATTGAGATCTGGTGTGGCATGGAGGGGCTTACTCACATAAAAGATAATAGTGCCCAAGCGGTCGCCTAGGGTTTTCTCATCAGGGGTTTCAAAGCCATCGGACGTGAAGTCAAAGTGGGGCTTGAAGTATGTGCCCAGTCCGTAGTTGGCCACTTGTAAGTTATCCAATTTGGGGAATTGCAATCCCGTCATATCCATGATACGCCGATTGATGCGTTCCCTTGCCGGTGATCTACCGGACCACCAAGCGTGCATGGCAACCACTTCCCTGATCATGGTGCCGTTCTTCTGATCCGCATAGCCATTTTGCATCTTCTTCGATAGTTTTTTGAGTTCTTCGATTTCCTTTTCGTATAGAACCTCGTGGAACATAACCACATATGGATCCAGGTTGATTTCCTCCATTTTTAGAGGTGCCAGCCGGAGAAATGGGGTCGTGGTGAAATTATACCGGCACACCAGATTTCTTTTTGTTCGATACAAACCTTGGCAGCCAATCTCAAAGGCGGTTGGTGTATGTTTAACCTGGTAGAGTTCTTTCTCAATTTCAACATCACTTGACGGCTTGTGCAGGTTGTCGACTAGTTGTCGCATTCTCTGTTTGTCAATGTGACCCAAGGAATTATCCACCTTGGCCACAGATTGCTCAAGCGTCTCCCCGCCGCCTGAGATGCTAATACCTTTGTTGTTAAATTATATTAAAATGGGATCCCAAATAGGTAGGAACTGAACAAACCATATACATACAGGGCCTTGACATGCTGGCGATGTAGGAAATCCGAAGGATTGCCCAGGACCTTGTTTAGCAGCTTGTCATCGCCATCCGATTCATGTTTGCAGGCCATACGATACCACTTGGCAGCGGCCTGGAACTCGTTCCGCTGAAACATCAGATGCCCCATGGCCACGCGGTCGCGATATGACAACCGAATACTATGGTATTTTTTCGTAAATAATTTGAATTGTAAGTGAAATTATGAGTTACTTGTATTGCTTGCCCTGGAGACGCCCATAGGCCAAGTCATCCACTCTCAGGTCATACGTCTTTTCTATGCGTTGTATGCCGAGCATTGCCTCCCTCAAGTCCAGGCCATCTGGCAGTTTGGGAATTATTTCGCTGAGTGTCTTATGTTTATCTGTGGAGACATTTAAAGGGAACTCAAGTAAGTTAAGAAGAAATTATGGTAGAAGAACCTACCATATTGAATTTGCTTTTTGAAATAATTTAGCCACTTTGGCAAATCCTCGCGCGTACGTCTTAAGAGTATGTAAGCGTTCAAAGGATTTGAGACAAATTCAATCTTTTCCCTTTGGCTCCGGTACTCCTTATATTTAATGGAAACCAAATAACTAAAATTTGTTTTTATATTAAAGGATTTTATAATTGTTATAAAATTGCTTACGCCTCTAAACTGGAGCCCAGTTCTTTTGTGTGCTTCTTTAAGTTTTCCACAAATTCTGTCTCTAATGCTAGCAATTTCAAAAGTCCCACTGTCGATGAATAGTAGCGCTCACTGTTCTCAATAAAATTTTTTTCATCAAGTCCTTTTACACAAATTAAACTTATGCTAAGAAAAATCGCCAAGAGGATCCTAGAGCTTTTCATTTTGACTAAACAATACAAACTATTTGAAGAGCGATATTCGATTTAATTAGCTTTAACAGAGCTAAATAAATTAGGTATGGCTTGGTGTGACAATTAGGGCTGCAAAAACATCAATGATGTTTTAAAAAAGATCCGATCCATCGATGGTTTTTTGAAACACCGAGGTCTCCATTTTGCTCAACAACGAGATCATTGTTCCCACATTTCTTGGCAAACATTTCAACTCAAAATTGCATGTATATGTCTATACCATGTCGGGTATACATGTGTATAACTTAAGCCACGAAAGTATTGGATAATGTGATGTAGTATTTTTATTTTTTCACAGGTTCGATTTGTATAAATTTTTTTAAACTTTTAGGTATTTATAAATAAAATGGTTTTCGTTTTTTAGCTTTTTTTTGCTTGCAAGTTCTTTCAGGCAATTGCACAGTCATTAAAGTTATCGTCTTAGTGAACACTAAGTAAAAATAAAATAATTCATTAAATTTGAATACAAAAAGAGGGATTTATATTTACCCCAACTATTTCCTTTAAGTACAGGACATATAGAATGTTCCATACGCGGATCATAGTTGCCATTTTCATTGACACTCGACCAGATCAAACTACTTCCTTTTTTAGGAAAGATTGATATATTCAACGCTGGAAATATTGTGGCCCCTCCTAGCAAATCATCGCTAGCCTGAAATGTATAAATTCATTTAATAAATCTTAGAAATTAGATATATGTAGGTACTAACAAAGAACATAATAGCTCCAACCGGTCCACGACTGTTTAAAGTGTATTTAAAGTGAAATTCGCCTTGATTTTGTACACCGAAATTTGTCCATTTAATCGGATCCTTGATAGAATAAACCAAACCTGTCATATCCTTAATTCGTTGATACACTTTTTTCCTGACACTCGAACTTGTGTTAACCTGCTGTTTTAGCTTGAAAATTTCATCACCGTAAAGCACTTCATGGAACATTGCAATGTAGGGATCCTGGCTTATGGTCTCTTCTTTTAAGGGCGCTATCTTTAGAAATGGAGTTCTTTCAGAATTGTATTTGCAAAACAGGTCTTTGCGCTTGGGATATAGTCCCCGACAGCCCATTTCGTAGTTCGTAGGTGCAGGCCTGCTTTCAGTCATTTGACGATCGATTTCCTCATCACTGATGGTTAACATATCGGTGATCAAGGTTTTAAGATCAGAATAATCCGATTTTTTTATGGATTCGTCGGCTAGGGCTTCAGCTTGTTTCATACTCTCAGTTGGATTGGAGCTCATAATAGCTTTATGGATGTATAATTTTATGTATAATTTGTGATATTATGAAATGATAGGATCTTACCATAAGTTAGCAAGGATTTGGCAAACTTCAAGCCCACTCCATTCAGGGGATTGCCCAGTATTGTGTTTATGATGTCACCATGGTTTTCTGGTTTATTATTGAGTGCCATACGATACCACATGGAAGCTCTGGAATAGTCTTTGATTTTCATTTTATAATCACCCAAAGCCACACAATCGCGTATGGAAAGTTGTATACTGTGAACAAAATAAAATCGGATTTGTATTATACTTTATTGGATATAAATTATACTTACTGGTATTTTTTGTCGTGCAGACGACTCTTGGCTAAATCCGTGGCTTTCAAATCGTAGACTTCCTCCAAACGTTGCATTTCCTCTAAGACGTCCTTCATGTCATTTTTCTTCGGTGCTTGGTCCACAATATCCTGCAAGGCGCGCAGTTCCTCTAGAAAAGTATTATATTATAAGGTATTCCATCAGTTAAATAATTTACGTACCCGTTCCAACGACTTCTTGGATATAGTTGTGCCACTTGGGCAAGTCGTGATGGGTGCGTCTCATCAAAGCGAATGCATTCAGCGGATTACTGACAAATTTCTCTCGTTCTTCAAGGCTTTGATTGACTCCATAATCAATAGAGTTTAAAAATCTGTTAAAACGATGCTATTATATATGTGCCTTTCTGATTTAATAGCATCTCTTACGTTTGCAAAGTGTTAATCTTCTTGGTCAACTTGTCTGTGTACGCCCGAAGGTTTGAAATAAATTTTTGCTCCAGTTCCAAAAGGTTGGAAAGCCCGCCTTCATTGTTTGGTTTTTCACCCAAAATTGCTTCCAAAATGAGGAGTAATAGAAACAAAGCAAGGCAGCTTCTCATTTTAACTGGGCTTGGAATTACAAAACACCAAACCAAATATGCCACGCCTGTCAACGAATTTTTTCCGCTTGGTAATATTTATTCCATTTTACAATATTTCAAGGTACACGTCATTGCTTAGTCTCTATGTTTCACCGTCTGGGATGACAGGGTTTCACAAATTGTTGTGGATCATAGTGCAGCCATTTTGTAATAGCTGTGATCAGATTATTTAGCTTAAGGGGTAAATAAATGTAGAATATAGTACTCACTCCACCTGTCACCAACTAGAACCGGGCAAACGGAGTGCAGGGATCTCGGATCTGGAGTGGCATCGTCGAATGTATTGAACCAAAACAAACTGTTGCCCTTTTGTGGCTCCACTTCAACTTGAATATCTGGGAACAGCGTTTGACCTCCTTGTGATACATTGCCAGCCTGTAATGGAATGTTATTTTTTAATTCAAATTAATTTTCCCCTACGTACATAGATGATGAGGCTGCCAATTCGGTCGCCCAGTTCCGTGGCATTGAGCCTAAATATGCGCTCAGTAAAATAGTCATGGTGCGGCTTAAAATATCCCCCGACTCCGAAGTTGGCCAACTGTATGGCGGGAAACTCCTTCACCTTGAATCCCGTCATATCTTCAATGCGTTGGTTGATTTTAACCCTGAAACTTGACTCTGTGCGTAGCCAAAGAAGCCGGCTCACTATTTCTTTGCTTTCGTCGATGTCTGTCCATCCGTTAAAAAAATGATATACGAGTCCTTTCATTTCCTCAATTTCCTTATCGGATATAACGTTATGATACACCACAATATAAGGATCACGGCTTATTTCTTCCATTTTTAAGGGTGCTAACTTCAGAAAAGGCGTGGTCGTGGTATTGTACCGGCAAACCAGATTAGTTGGTTTCGGGAAAAGGCCTTGACAGCCTAAATCATGGGCTGTCAGATTCTGAATATTAGGTTTTTCTTTATTCCAAGCTCTCAAGGTCGAGTGTGTGAAATGTTCCAAGTCCTCTGACTTTAAATTTAATTTATTCAATTGCTCGGTCGTCAGTTTTTTAATCGTTTCATTGGAAAATGATTGATTAGTCAAAGAAATGTCTGAAAAGGTAAAAAAGTAAAAAAGGGTTAGTGTTTTGCAGTTGGATTACATACTGTGAACTATTATATAGCTGGCAAAGTCCTCCAACGGGTTTCCTAGAACTTTATTTATGATCTCATTATTTGCCATATGATTTTTAGCGTTAGCAAACCATTCAAAGGCTCTTTGGTAGTCCCCTCTCTTGATTTTATGCCGAGCCAAGCTTAAAAGGTCCCGAAAACCAAGCTCAGACCTGGTAGGAGAAATACAGATCCTCAGAAACATTAAGTAGTAAATTATGAACACTCACCTGATCTTTTTGCCGCGCATTATGCCGTTGACCAAATCTTTTGCTTGTAGTTCGTATGTTGTTTCAATGCGTTGCATTGACTTCAAAGCCTCGTCCATGTCAAAAGATTCTGGGGCTATTTTCAAAATCCCTTCCATTGCATTCAGATGTTTCAAGCCTTCAGTATTGATTGAGTAGTTTTGCAACTTTGGCCAGTCCTGATGCAGTCGCCTAATCATACCAAATGCGTTTATCGGGTTGGATACAAACTTTTCCCTTTCCTTTAGAGTTCCATAAATGGGACGTTTCAAGGAATCTAGATAGCTAAGATATTATTATTACAAATTGGTTTTCCTATTGTTATACTCACACGTTTATGGTATTCACTTTCTCCTGGAGAACATCTGTGTATAGCGTCAAGTTCTGCATAAAATTTTCTTCCAGTCTTAAAAGCTTTACCAGTCCTACAACTGAGGAAGTGTAGTATTCGGTATTGAACATTTTTTCCCACCTCAAAAATTGTTCCTCTTCGGACATTTCTGCAGAATTTTCTTGCACTAAAACATTAAGGAAAATTAAACCCAACCAAATTTTCATTTTAACATTTGTGGCTTCAAATGGCCTGAAACACTAAGGGTAAAACTCGAACTAAAGTGTTGTAAATCGATATCTTTATATTTAAAGTGTATTATATTTTACGTTGATTATACGCATTGGACACGAGTCTGTGGAAATTTAAGCGATAAATTCATCATAATTTTCTTTGCAAGGTCTGACGAAAACTTGGGGCTCTTTGTGCAACCATTTGACGAGGGCTATAATTTGAAATTATTAAAGAAGGATTAGCTTAATTTAAACTTTGTACGTACTCCACTTTGAGCCCACTATTACTGGGCATGACATGTGCAAAAGCCGAATATCCGGTTGCAGGGCATTATCCATGTTGTGAAAGACCAAAGCACTTCCTTTTCTGGGCCACACGGTAAAATTTTGGCTTGAAAATATTAGGGCACCACCCTCATCCACAACACTTAGCTGAAAGAATTAATAATTTTACATTATGTACATCACATTTTCACAACAACGCTTCCTAAAATAAAATTTGTTTATCAGTGAAATCTAAATATTTCTAACTTTCAGGCAAACAGTTTGTATCTTTGTAAACTTCTTACAAAAAACATAATGGTGGTAAGACGGTCTCCCAGACCTTCCTGAAAATAATAGGTATATAAAACTGTAACTTGTTTATTATTTACTCGTATTTCAATGGATCCTACCTTTTGATCGTGCCTATTTATGTTATCCAAATGGTAGTGTGAGAAACCGCCCAGGCCGTAGTTGTAAATGTAAAAGTCCTTGTCCTCCTTCACTTCCTGTCCTGTAATGTCTCTGATCCGCAGGTTAAGCATACTTTGCTCCTGCTCAATGACCCTCGCAGACTTGAGGCTGTACTCCTCGCGCTTTGAATATCGCAAAGGACCTTTGAGCGAAGACAGTGAGTTGTTCTTGACTCTGAAGATCTCGCTACTATAAATAACCTCATGATACATCGCTATATAGGGATTCCAATTTAAAATTTCCACTTTGAGGGGAGCGATTTGAAGAAATGATGTCCTCTTATGGTCGTAGAAGCAAGAAAGGTTTTTAGTTGGGTGCCGTAAAAGGCCAAGGCAAGCTTCTTGATGTGGCCACAAAAGTTTTTTGACAAACTAAATTAAAGAAATTGTGTATACAGTTTTTAGGAATAAATTGAACACTTACGATTGGTTTTTAGGAATAAATTGAACACTTACGATTGGTTCAAATTCCACAACGGGCACCTGTTTTTCGATTGTGCGCTTTAGGTACCAAAGTCTAGCATCCGAATCGGAAACTTCCCGAAGGAGTTCCACGCTGGATACCCGCTGTCCTGTTAAAACAATAGTTATTTTGTGCGTATTTTGAATGAATATGGATATGGTATCTATGTACTTTGAACAAATAATGCGTTTGCATAACTAAAATATATTTCAGGCAACGTCATGTTAAAAACTTCCTTATAAAGCTCACTGTTGATTTTGTCGAATTGCTGGAGAGCAGCCTTGTTCCAATCTATAGTTGCCTGTACTTCGCCAGATTTGGAGAATATATTGGCCATGTACAGGCACCCCAGAGAATTTAAAGATGCACTATCAGGAAAAATGATTACTAAGCGAATGAAATAATATAGCTGCGTAGGTAAATCGAACTATTTTGGTAGTTAAAGTGTGAAAGCCCCACTTACTTGTATTGCCTTCCCAAAAAAATGCCCCTGGCTGTGTCTGTCGGATTGAGGTCATGAAATCGTTGCATTGCCGCCATCCCAGAACCGGCATCTTCCATATCCATTTCAATGTCTTTGTTCCACTCTAAACCGTCGATAATAGTTTCAATGTGTTTTAGGCCTACAATTTGCGACATGTACAACTCAATGAATGTCCAATCCTCGTAGAGCCGTCGAATCAGCGAAAACCTATGCAGTGGATGAGCCACAAAGGCCTCTGGATTTTTCAGATATATATCACGTTTTGATTGCACTTCTTTAAGAAAGCTAATAACGTTTTGTATTAAACATGGAGGCCAACTTGAAAAATCCAATAAATCACCTCTCTATAGTCTCAATTTTCTTCTTTAGAGCTGTTGTATAGTTGGTTAGCTCAGAGATGAAAATACCCTCCCTTTCCACTAAACTCTTCATCGATGCTGTGGCCAAAGCATGATCAGAGATTAATTCAAAATTGCCACCTTGCAATAGTACTAATATGGCTGTATAGAAGAGTAATTTAAGCCACATATCGGACTGTACTGGAGGCATAAAAACATTAAATAGTTTCATAGTCAGGAAACGTTTGAACCGGTCGTCGTATGGTCTCGGTGAAATTGCAAAGGCGTTACAAATTTATACAATGCAAAAGGGCCTGCACTGAAATTGTAAGTGCCAATTTAACTGGTATTCCGTCATGCTACAAATTTATTTTACTTTATTTATATTGCTGCACGTAAATACTATGTGCCAAGGGGAACCACTAAAGTCCCCCAATGAGTCCTATGACTATGCTCTATCTCAGGTACACATGATACCATTAATAAATCTGAAAAGGATATCGGTTGAAAATCTTCGGACCTACGCAAATGTTTTATCGAAGCGTTTAAAACATGTTCAACTGTGAGTGTTACACCTAAAGGCTTTTCATATCTTGAAAAATATTTTCTTCAGTGCAATTAATCAAATGGAATATGTTTTTAATGGCACACAACCGAGCAATCCTTTTCAAACATTTGCCAAACTGCGTCTTCTGCATTTGGATTGGCAAAAGTGGTTGCTATTTCTAAACAAAACTTCTGGCTCCGAAGAGATTAGGATGGCCCAAAGTTTACGTGCAAGGATGCCTTCATTAATTGACTACAAGGAAGCCCTTTATGCCGTCCACAGATTGCAGTCAACTTATCAGCTCGATCCAGCGGAAATGTCAAGGGGTTTTATGATGGGAGAGCAGTACAGGTCGGTTTTGTGAACCCAATTATAATGACATTAATATGTTTTACAAAAACTTTCAAGATTTAAGCCTTGGAGTGCACTGGAGTGCCTCATGACGGGAACTTTTGACTATCTCGATGAAAAATTTAGACAAGCAGAACGTTGGTTTCTATTGGCAAAAGAGAAATATCACCAGCACTCGATACCAAAACAGTTTGAGGTTCTCGGCGTGCCTTACTCCTATATCCTGATATTGTTAATGAAATCGGCTCAAAGCTCTGGCCGTCATAAAATCGCATTGCAATATGCTGAGGAAGGCCTAAATGATGAGCCCAATCGCATATATTGGCACGATCATATAGCTAAGCTCAAAGTTTTAAGTCAGCAGCCCGAAGTTCCTAAGCCAGAGCAGCCGAACAAATATTTATTTAAGCCTGCCTGTCGTAAGGAATATGCACACATCCATTTGCAATGCCGGTACCTACGCTCTACTGCTTTTTTAAAGCTGGCACCCATTAAAATGGAAGACATATTTTTGGATCCCCCAATGGTTATTTATCATGACCTAATCAATGACGAGGAAATTTCGATCTTGAAAAATCTCTCAACTCCTCACTTGAAGCGCAGCCAGTTTTACACCGATTCCCATGAGGTATTGTTCGATTATTCGAATCTTCGCACATGCAAGACAGCGCGGCTAAAGGATGATGCTCATCGGGTAATACAAAAATTAAACCAACGTGTTTCCGATGCCACCGGTTTGAGTGTCATAGAGGCCGAACAGTTGCAAATTAGCAACTACGGCATTGGGGGACATCTTTTCGAGCATCAGGATTTTACAATCACAACGGAAAGCGACTCCTGGAACTCTGGAAATCGAGTGATCACTGCTCTGTTTTATGTAAGAACCAAGTGGACCGTATGAAACATATTTCTTACTCATATCTCTTGTAGCTAAGTAATGTTGAAAAGGGCGGTGAAACGGTTTTTCCAGAACTTTCAATTCGAGTTCCCACTCGAAAGGGCTCGCTAATGGTGTGGAACAATCTGTTGGTAAATGGTTCTACCGATTCGAGAGTTTTGCATGTCTCATGTCCGGTTCTCATGGGCGATAAATGGAGTAAGTATTTAACCTTTGAGTCAAAAAGCGGATAATTTAATTAGTTTATATTTAGTTGCCACGAAATGGCTGAGGGAGAAACCACAAATGTTCATCCGAAGGTGTCCAACGTTTACCTATTTCTAGGTAACCAAATAGTATTGGTTACATATGTTATATTTGCACATTTGTACTTTAAGGTTCAAGGTTCATGGAATAAAAACATATCGTTTTCCCGCCTCGCCTAAAAATCTACATAATAAAATAAATTATAGTAGGTACTCGTATTTATGTTGTCTTCATCTAACACACACCGAGTATTAAATTAAATTATTGAAATTTTTGTATTTCTCCATGTGTACCTCGTCGCAGTTCCACAGGCTATAATTTGCCTGACATAATTTATTTTGTTCTACCCAAAATTGAATTCATAGCTTTTCACTTCAGTTCAAAATACTAGGCAAAATGGTTGCCTACTGCTTTGCTTTTATTTTTCTTTTGACTGCCAATATCTGCCGTCAAACTTGGGCCGAGGATGAACCCAATGACGTTGCAATATCCTTTGAATCCCAAGTGCCACTTTTGCGCTTGCGAAAAATTCAAGTTGCGAATTTACAAAACTTTAATGGGGAGTTGATTAATCATTTGAAGGCCATCGAGAGGTGAGAAGGACAAATGGAAATATTTTATGAGCAATTAAGCTATTATTTGTCTCCCACAGAGCCGTAAAGCAGTCAGAACAGTTGTTAAAGTTGTTAGATCGAAATATTGACGATAATTTGATGCACAGGGTTAAAATGTTGCGGCATATTCGCAAGGATTGGCCTGAATATTTAAAGTTGTTAAAAAAACCCATGGGGTCCAAAGAGATTGCACAATCGATAGAACTACTGGACCAGCAACCCACATCGACGGACTTTGTGGAAACCTTGTCAGCTATTTACAAACTGCAAATCGTTTACAATTTAAAACCCTCTGAAATGGTCAAGGGAACTTTGCGCGGCAAGAAATATAAGTATGATCATGCTAGTTTCCTTAAATGGATTTTTTCATAATGCAAATTTCAGTGTTAAAGACTGGAGTGTGGACGAGTGCCTAATGCTGGGCCTGTTCAATCAATATCAAAGAAAATACGATAAGTCGGAACATTGGTTTAGGTTAGCTTTGAACTATTTTAAATCGTACCCAAGGCCCAAGGAACTTGCCCTTAAACTCTTCAAGTTGGACCACATTTTGGAACTTTTGGCTCAGGCAAACAAAGAACTTGGTGAGTGTATATCTGTAAGGGGAAATAATTAATCTACTGAAATACTTTTGCTTAACACTAGGACGCTATTCGGAAGCTAAAAAATACGCTAAAGAGCTGCTGTCATTGCAACCAAATCACACTTATATTAGAAATCTATTACTCAAGTTGGATGATTTCGAGAAAATTCCGCCACCACTGCCGGAAGTAGCAAATGATTATGAACACCAGAAGGACATTTGTTCCAGGGAATATTCGAAATTCACATCCAAAACAGAATTGTCAATGTCCTGGAAGGCAAATCTGCGGTCAGTTCCGGAATTTCTCTCTGAAACCGAAGTCGAAACACTTAAGTTCGTTGCTAAATCAAGGCTAAAACGCGATGAAAATTTGTCATGGAACTGCAGTTGCAAAATCGCAGAGCTATCCGGGCAGGCCCTGAATATCGTTCGAGTAGTTAACCAAAGAATCGCTGAGTTTACTGGTTTGGAGTGGAATGGAGACGATGGGTTTAAAGTTGTCAATTATGGTATTTCCGGTAATTACAACCCCGACGAAACGGAAGGCTCGACAAATGACCATAAAGCTAATGTCTTGATATTTGCAAGTATCCATTGCGCATTATGAGAGGTTAAATTTAATCTTTACCACATTAATTTCAGTTGAGCGATGTTGAGCAAGGAGGAGAAATTGTTTTTCCCGCGCTCAATACAAAGTTCCAGCCCGAGGAGGGAACTATGTTGTTTTGGTTGAGCTCCGGCAAAAGTGTTTTGCATCACCAGTGCCCCCTCTTGGCGGGTAATATGTGGTGTAAGTGTTGGCGTTATTGTAAGTAATTACATACCATAGCTAATAGTTTTCTGGTTTCTATAGTTGCCACCAAAAAGATGTTCTGATACAGGTGAGATGAGCTGGATTGGACGCTTTATTTTTAACCAAAATGCCATTTGTTTAGCCAAAAATTAAAGAAACTATTATGAAAATAAGAACTGTAATTATTTTTTTAGAAGAACAATCGGTTTAACCTAAACTTCAACCTATTTATTGCTTTCAATTAAAAAGCACATTATCATTATGAATTCTTTATTAAATTGTTATGCGCCCCAGCCAAGTGCTTGAGTCAGTTTTTCATGTAATTTCATCTCGATTGCCTTTCGGGTGATATATTTTCTATGGCAAACATATGGTCCTGCTGCCGAACAAACTTTTAATGTGTCTCCCCATAAACAATTCGAATGGCTCGAGTGCCATGCATTGTCGACTGAATTATAATGACGCGACACTTAAACCATAAAAATGCCAAATTTACACTTTGCTGCTTCTACTTTTGGCGAGTGGGCGGGCGTGTGCCTGTCCGATGGACGGATGGATGTTTGGAAGGGATTTGTCCAACCTCTTCGTCTGTGTCTCGGATTTGGATTCGGGATTTCGCACTGGGATCCTTGGACCACAGCTGGCTGCGTTTGTCTTTGTCTGTCTGGGGTTGCGTTGCAATCAATTCCTCTTGAATAAACAAATCACTTAGGGATCCTGCTCGGTCCGCCCAGCCTGGGCTGGGGATGGGCTGAAATATGACTGCCAGACCGTGGAAAATCAAATGCATGAGTACGAGTACGAGTATGTGATAATCGCGTGCGGATTATAATGCTTCAGTCGAGCAATCCTTGGCATTAAAAACCAATTTATGCTAATAACCACCATTTGACGTTTCGTTTGGCATTTGTTTGTTGTCGAAATTCCATAAACTTCTCTGCACAGTACATGCACAACGTTGTAATCCCGGGCATAATCATATCTAAGGCCTGCCAGAAATTAATTTTCATCTCTCTCTCAGTCTCTGATTGCCTGTGTGCGGCAGTGGCTTTGGCTTTGAATGTATTTTCAGCATTTTCATTCATTCATACGCGTATTAAAATGAATTCCTTTCTCTATCCGGTTCGGCGTTTTGCGTCACTGCACGCAATCTGTATTCAGGGCACCGATGCTTGGATGGGTTCATTGTCTATTCGGCTTTTGTGGGAGATGGCAAGATATAAAGCTCCCATTTTTACAATCAGGAACCCGTTTGCTAATTTACTGAAGAATGTAATCAGCAACATGTTTGATTGCAAAGTTTGGGCATCCAAAAATCCTCTTGTTTCCCACTGAAAGTTAATAAAAAATCAATATCTTTTCCTGCTTGTTTTTAGTGCTTACCTTTCTATGGGAAATCTCTTGGAGTACATGAAAATTCACTTATTTAAACACAAAACCCAGTGTTTTACCGTCCCACAACATTGTAGACATAATAACCTTTCTGTATTCGAGAATTTCAAGGTTAAGCATTGGCAAGGTCTGCCAAATCGCGATTGATGTTAAACCTTATCTTGACAACTTGCCAGTCAGTCATACACAAACGATTCACTTCGCCGTCAGTCTATTGTTCCATCGCTGTCAGGCAGAAGAACCTGGAAGATTGGGTCCTGGCAGCTTGTTTAAATGATTATTTTTATATTAAAGCAGGAGCAGCTGAAAAGGGATGAGTCTGTCCTGCTTTTTGCTTTCCACACACCACAAAAAAAAACTGGGTAAAAAGGGTCGTACTTGTAATTTGAAATAGCAGATGTCGTCTTGTTTAAGAAAATGTAGTCTACTTATGGTATGTTTTCAAGGTTTTCAATACTCTGAGAAATACAGCATCTTTTCAGCTAATGTATTAAATGTTGATAGCTTTTTCCTGCAGTGTTGTCTGCAGTACATCCCAAAGTGTGTGGTACCCATTTATTGTGAAGGAAAACTGTTTTCATTGTGTCTAACAATTGATTTCGATTTCGACTACGGCACTGCCTCCGCCTTTGAATGAATGGCATTGGAGTGCGAATGGAAATAGAATGAAAACACTCGTCACATCGTCTGGGAGTAGTCCTGGTATATACTCGTCGTATAATGCTCCTCATATCATGTCTGCATTTTGTGTGGGGCGCTTCATTTACTTTATGTCTTTTGTCTGCTCTTTATGTGTGCATGGCTACAATTTGAATGAGTACTGGGTGTAGCTTTCCTTCAGCCATTTTTCTTCTTTTTTTTTTTTTGGTGAGTTGCATTTTTATGGTTCGCCATCAAATGTTTCGGACTGTTCTATTATTTATTGTACGGCTACTTGATGAGCATTTGCCGAAAACGTTTTATGGGCTTACATCTCCCTATATTGCGTATATACACAAAAGAAAAAAACAATCAACCTGGAATCCAAAACAGTCAAAATTGGGACGCTGAAATTGAAATAATTTGCTAACTTTCTTCTATACGAATTCCATTCATTTTATTAGATAACATCTTCTTTTTCAGCATAAATAAAGTTGCCACTCGTTTGTTTGTCCGCATGAATGTTCAGATCTTACAGATTAGGAAGAGAAATCAAATAGAAATCATAATTTTTCTCTATGTATGCCCTCCCTCCCGCTGACCATCAATCATTTCCTACAAATGAAATGCCCATTTAATAAGTTTCCTAGACATTTATGAAGTGTCTGCGAATTTCTCGAGCCTCCAGCTCGCTGAGTCGACCAAATCCACTTGTCACAACCTGTTGGTCCATCGTTTATTGTGCTCTGGCTGCCCGAAATGGCGGAACTAATGTGCCGTCGCAACATAATTCAAATACATCACAACGCTTTTGGGGATTAGAGGCGTAACGTTTATAATGAGGCGCTGCGGCACAGAGTGCAAAAATGGGCACGCGTAAATTGCACACGATTTATTGGGCGCCGCCGACTTTTGACGAGGGACGACATGTCATTTCGCCTTGTAATTTATAACCGAAAACGTAAACGAGAGGCGAAAAATCGATTTGAAATATGCGATCTGACAGCTTGGGCATTGGAAAAATCGCTTTAAAATTTACGCTCTTCGCAGGCACTGCTCGGCCTGTCATATTTTGCACTTGTTGTCCTTGCCCGGCCATCGCACAGTCTGGAACGCCAAAACAATATACCAAAGTCTAGCCTCTGTTAGGTTTTGGCGGCTTTTTATGGATTGTACATGAGCTTTGAATGCTCTACCAGCTTGTTGCCGCCTTAGACAATGAATGTCTGTCATAAAGGGAAAATGGGGTAATTTTAGCAAAACCACAAAATATTAACAGGCAAGTCCTGTACAAGTTTTAGTTGGAACACTTACCTCCATGCTGTGTTTTAAAATAAGACATCCTTAGCCAGCAAAGGCAAGTACCCAAGAGAAAAATTTAGCTGCTAGCTCGTTGTTGTCCAAGTTTTTCTCCTTTATCTGCCTAGCTCACTGAATTATGGATGTCCCTTAAAGCGCATTCCAAGGACTTGCTCCGTCCTGGACTTTCACCGTCTGTTGAATTTTAAATGCGTTCGCATTCCTCGAATGCTTGTTTTGTGCCTCGTTGGTTACCCAATCGTCATTGGTCGCCGTCGTCTTGGAGCACTACCAGTCCAATTTGCCCAGGATACTCGTCTGTCATTGTGCACACACGCGCCGCTCTAATAATCCAATTTCCACGTGTTGACTCTCGTGTAGTGACACTTGAGTTTGCGCCCATGGGAAATGACTTCGCCAACGGATGTTCCATGAAATCCTCGTTACGGCCAAGGCTGATTATCATCAATAATCTTAAGAGTCGCAAATCCTGATTTAATATAATTAGTACACAATGTATTTTAGACGCATTTTTTATTTGAATATATCCAAATGTCAACATGAAAGAACAAAATATGGAGTGCATTGTTTTAAACCTTTCTATTCTCAAATACGGCGTACCGTTTGCGTTNCAAAATGTATATATTCTCCATCAACAGCCATATCGATCAAGCCATATTCGGTCTCTCACAAAACAAATTCCCAGCTGCGACTAACCAAATAGAATTAATTCTACCTGAATCCCCATCATTTCTTATAATATAATTAGTACACAATGTATTTTAGACGCATTTTTTATTTGAATATATCCAAATGTCAACATGAAAGAACAAAATATGGAGTGCATTGTTTTAAACCTTTCTATTCTCAAATACGGCGTACCGTTTGCGTTCGCTTTTGATGAAAATCTTTCGCTTTTGGGGGCGAAGTCCGCTTTTCAACCGGATCACGAAATACGGCCATTCAGTTACATTCGGGTGGTATGTCGGCACATTTTCGTTCCATATCTCGTCCCCTTGCAACGCCTCGAAAACGGGAGGATAATGGAAAGATCCGGCAGCACGCTGCTGGTTGTTTTATAGGACTTGTGGTATACTCAGATTATGCGCCATCAGTGTGTAACCTTACCGGCTCGGAGAAGTTGATGCCCAAACTGGGATCGCCCAGATGCGACCGGCCAGCCCGTTCCGGGACAATGGGCTGATAAGTTGGGACATCATCGTCCCACATCTCGTCTCCCACGAGAGCCGGAAAAACAGACGGATAGGTGCCAGATCCGGCAGCACGCTGCTGGTTGTTTAAGAGGGCCTACGGTATAGTCATATTATGTGGCATCTGTGTGTATCCTTACCGGCTCAGAAAAGTTGATGCCCAAACTGATTCTCTTCCGCTCGCGATTGGCTTGCGCCGCCCGGCACCTCACGATGTGCAGCAGAGCTCGTCCACGCATGAGCACGTGGCTATGATCCACTGGACAGCGTACTTGATCGCTGAACTTTGGAAAATCAGACATTTCTACAACCGAATTCAAAATGAAGCGATATGAATTAGGCTTTCGACAAAAGTTCTTGTAGGGGAAAAAAACAATCACCAAACACAACGAGGTCTTAGAATTGAAACAAAAGTGGCCAAGGGAAAAACAATGGCAACGAGATCCGAAATTCAGCTTTAATTTATGAAAATAACTAAGTTATCAATAAAAATGATTTTCAAATACACGTGACAAAAAATTAAACCGAAAGTTTTAGATCGATTTTTTCTAGCACTTTCAAAAATATTTCCGAAAAAATTTTTCGTAGCACAAAAATTAAACGCAACCGCGCGCTTTGAGCTTTGAACTCAAAGTGAGGATAGGGGGTTCCAGAATCTGAGATATTTGACAAATGTGGTAAAGGGAAAAGCAAAGGACTCTATATCTGGAATTTTAGGAAACAATGCTCTCGATATCAATTAAAATGTTCGTCAAAATATATACATGTGCCGATTGTAAGGACTGATCAAAGTCAAAGAAAAGACGGATTGGATGTCGTCATCGGGCCGCGGCAATGGGTGGTTAAAACTGTAAAAACTTAAATTTTCTATATATCTTGTCTGATCTAGACTTAATTTGGTAAGCGATCAGCGGATTTAGCGGACTCAAAATGATGTCTCTAGCTTATACTATTTCGAATACAGCTTGAAAATTCGGAAAGGAGCGTAACAAAAATTCGGAAATAAAATGATCTGCGTAAAAGTTAATACAAAAATAATTTTGTCTCTAGCTTTTATGTTGTTCTAGTTATGGTCAAATATGTTGAAGCAAATACAGGTTTATGTAAATTGCGAAGGCGGATAGGGGCGTGTCAAGAATTCAAAATCAACTTGATCTGCGTAAGTTCATAGCAGACGAAAAGCAAAAAGAATTTTCCCTCTAGCTCTAACCGTCTCGGGGAACGACGTGTTGAAATAATTTTATAGACTTCCAGAGTTTGGTGCGAGTTGCCAGACAAATAGTATATCCATTTTCTCATGAACATATTAAATACTTGCTCAAGTTAAAGTTGATAGACGAATGCAATTACTATCGTACAAAATAATTAAGAAGACCACAAAGGCGTTTTAATATACACAGCACAAGTGAATGCAAATTGCCAATTCACGATGTTCAATAGAATCGAATCGTCCATTTGCCGCATCACTTGCTATAGCCTTTGCTATAGCAGACCATGCGATAATTAGAAAGTGGCCAAAAGAGGAATCGCTGATGTCCGACGGTTTTATTTTTGTTTGGCTCGCTGCCATGCCAAAAATCCACAACAAATGGCTTGCGGTGGGGCTTGTGGAAGCAGCTTGATTATTGCGGCTAAAGTGGCGAGCATGGTGCTTTATCCTTTGGTCATTATACACAAAGAAATCATACCCAATTCGGTTGGGCACTTGCCAAAACGGATTTAACACTAAATATATAAATACATTATATTATTAACAATTCCATGGACACGTAATTTAAGCAGAAACTATGCTTTTAAAGGCAGATGGGCATTTAGTTAGGCATCTGCAAGCGCTTGGAGGCAAAAAGATCGACCAATTGCAAAAGGAGAATAGAGAAAGGCTATTCTGGCGTTTCATGCAATTTGCAGCAGTCAAGCGCAGGGCGTACGGTACAGTGAGGCCCAGAGAAACGGCCTTCCAGCCGCCCCTCCCCGTGTTGTGTCGGTTGCAAACCAAGTCCCGACAAAAGGACACTGGACAATGGCCAAAGGACTATGACCACCGCATGGCGTGTGACGCGACAATGGCGACAGCGATGGCCCTGCCACAGGATCCAGAGTCCTGGAGCCGTGCGCCTGTCCAGTCTCGCTGCAGTCACTTAATTTCCGTTTCCGTTTTTCACGCTTCATTGTCTGGCTTTTGCCTCTGCTCCGCCGCTATCCGCTCTCTGGTTTAGGTTTTTGGTTTCTCCGCCTCCGCTTTTCCACGGGTTTCCCACGCCTTTCCCGTCACCCCTCCGCTAGGTGCAATTTAAAACAGCTTCCCCATGAAATATGCTCGCAAATTAACAAAGGCAATTAGAAGGTGCTTAAGGCTAACAGCAACCAGAGTTATTTAACCAAATTGTGCTTATTTTCGCAATGAGGCAGGTGTAAATGTTGAAAAATAAATCGTGGGCAATTAAATACTTTGATTTGGGTAATTAAATGGCTTAGTGGGAAATTGTTAAGGGATTCCCCCACGAGACTAGGGTGTAAAAGATGTGCAGGCTGTGCCATCATATTCACTCATAGAATGTTCGCACTGTACTTCGTTGCACATTTTCAACGTTTTGCAGCTTTTACTTATTTTTCTATTTGGCTCTTGCCGTTTTATTTTCTATTTTCACAATTTGGTCAAATGGCTGGCATGCAAACAATGCCGCAGTTCCACATCAGAGCCCCAGGGTATGAGCTGCAAGAGAAGCTGGGGGGTCAGCACAAAAACTTAATTAAGTCTGATGCCGGGGAGGGGCCCGTGGACGCCATGGCGGTGCCCCAAAAGAGGTTTCGTTAAAAGGATTGCTGGCGAAAAACAAAACAAAATGAAAGCCACAAAGTTGCACATCACAAGCGATGGCTCCGATTTCGTGACACCCCATGTGACATGCCAGGGGGCCAAAAATCAACGCACCCACTTCCACGTCCCTCAGGTTTGCACTCAAAATCGAATCAAAGCCCGACTATAAAAATGTTATTTGCCCTGGCCGGTGTGAAACCGAAAGTCAACCTGCAGGAGCAATCAACCGGACGCACATAGCTGCGATATACCCAAGGATGGACGGATGGACGGATGGATTTGAAGGGCGGCGGACGAGACGACTATCGACCCATCGTCACACCTTCGCCTTTGGAAGCACGCAGCTGGGGTCATGAAAATTTCAAACTGCCAGTCGTCTCCTATCCTTGAAATCCTTCCGGGCAGCCGGGGCAGAACACCTGCCCGGGTTGGCAATCCTGGCGATCCGGTAAATCCTGCAAAATTGAGCTGGATGAAATCTGTGCATTCGGTCTGTTTTCCTCCTCAGTCGTCTCAGGGTGTTGCCGTTCTGTGTGTTTTACTCATATTTTTTTTATCTCCTTCAACTCTGGACGGGCAGCTAAGGGTCCTGGACGGGCAATGCGGCATTGATAGTTTGTTTTTTCGGTAGATTATCATAAAATGCTGCAGGGACGGAGGGTGCGCTGGAAGAATTTATAAAGAATGCTAATTGAGATATAAGTAGTTGTTAGACGAATGATTTGAATTCCATTGGCTCGCTTATTGGACAAGGGTCTTATGGCTATTTTTCTTGGAATTTTGCTTGGAGATGGGCACTCAATGGGCATACGAGCGAAATAGGCTTATATTTCTCCCAAAACCTGCTTGTTCTGAGAGCTTTTTCCTGAAACTTGTATTATTTTACCATCTGTAATTTCATAGATTTAATTCCCAGAAAACACATAAAACTTTACTGGTCAGAAACCAAATGTATTTAAATTTGTTTTGTAAATGCAGTTTGCCTCGAGTTATAATGCACTTAGTCGTTGCTATTTAAAGTTGCACCACTTTATTCATGGCATCCCTAATATGATTTTTAACAAAAACTTTTCCACTCTATTCATGCCGGGCGGCCGGCCTGTAATGAAAATGTGCAAGAAAATGTGTAACTTGGTTGCATGTTAAAAATTCTCATATTCATGCAACTTACAGCAACAACCAGGACGCCCACTTCAAGTGTCTGGCTCAGCTGAAAATTGCCATAAAAACTTTGGCTGTCTCAATGGCAAAAGTCGTCAACAGCGTCGACAACATTGTCGTCGCCTTCGTGCTCTTACTTTTTCGCACTTTTTAGTGTAGCACTTAAAAAAAAAAATTATGAATAAATCCTGCTTAAGGTATATTTAATTGATTACATTTTTTTATCCTAGCTAAGATAGGAACTAGTAGATATTTTTTTAACCAATGTAAATAAATAAAGTGGCATAACAATCAAAGTTGTTTTATAATATTATTATATTGTAAAAAGCATTGGAAAGGTTCGTGCCATAGGGTCTGTGATTGAGCAGCACTTGGTTAAAAAAAGCGTGATTTAAATTGTATATTTATTTCACTATAAAGTTTAAGCTATCAAATATTACTTCCCTTATTTTCAGTGCAGGAATTCGCAAAGACTGATGGTAGTGCAGAGAAGAAAATATTGCTTAAACCGGTGGGTTGATGTGTGTCTGGGATTTGGAGGTGCTGACTACTGGGCCACAATTTGTCAGCAGGTTTTGTACCAACAACTAAATTGTAGAGTTGGTTTGAGTGCAATTGCATTGCCTCCCCGCTGCACGCAAATTATGCAAATTCGCCTTTCAGCCGGCGACCCTTTCGCTTTTCACTTTCTAACTGACTGGCTGCAAGGTCAACATATTTATGTTCTTTTCAAAAGCCAAAGCCAAAGGGAAAGCTAAAGCCTAAGCCCAGACTGAAACTAAAACTAAAACTAATGCTAAAGCTGAAACTAAAGCTGAGACAGCAATTAAAATGCTTTAGAATTTAGTTCGCTGTCAGTGAGAGATTGAGTCACTTGAAGTAGTCTCGTCCGACGACGGGCTGCTCGTGTTTGACAACTGCTAGATGCCTGCCTGATGGATGTCCTTAGATGGATGCCACATCCATGGGACGGATGCCACTTGTGCGTTCCTTTCGGGCTACGAACGGAGAAATTCCGTTCAGAACTCTTCAGAACGCTCTCGAGAGCTTTGTACGCAAATCGCGTGGGGTGCAAAGGCAGGGTATGTCGGAGTGTTTCGGGATAAACATTGATAAAATATTCTTTGTTTCATTTGATTTAAAGTATCTGCTAAAATTCACAGATGGATTTATGTACTCTACAGTTTTCTGAAGTTTTAATAATACTCACGTAAAGCTGATATTACTTAGGGTATAAATGCAATTCATTATAAACCATTTACAACTCGTATTCTGCATAATTTGCGGCCTTTGTATACACAATGAGTTGTGCTGGCGATGACCTTGTTTTCTTGCCACATGCTTGGCTAATTAATTATGCAACATTTTTAGGGGGGGCTAGTGGGTGGGAGACAAAGTAAGACCAAATGGTTAGGATTTATACTTAATTTATTGCGTTTAATTGAAATGCATTTCATATGAGTTGCTAAAGCATCTGCTGTTTGCCGTTGGGTCGTTTCATTGTTTTATGTTTGTGGCTAGGCGCATAAAGTTGTCTGCACTTTCGGTTGAGTGTTTAATTATGGTGTTTCTATGCAACATTGAAATTCAGCGAATTTGCAATAGTAAATCTACATTATTCCACCTTTTTTATATCAGTTTTATCCAATGAATAATACATGCAATCAGCAGACCGTTCTTCCTCTGAGAAGCTCATCTCTTAATATCGCTTTGACGTTTCCATAATTTTATTTAAAGCCCTTTTGCTATTCCGCACAATTGCAGCATATCCTTGAATTCATTAGGGTGGAGCACCTTTAAGCTCCAGGTTTTTTTATCTTCTGCTTTTATTCATTTTACATTTCGTTGTAAATCCGTTTGGGTACTCATTTAACGTGGCCCTAGCATTCTTCGTTTTAAAAAATCATTGATTGCTCCACCTTGAGTTTCATTTACTTAACAGGCGCAGCATCGCAGCTTCTTTCTTCATCCTGTTTCCGACTTCCTCTTCCGAGAGCTTTCATCCAAATGCATTTCTTAATAAATCCTTAATCCTTCTAAGACCGCTCCTTGGAGCGCACCTGAGCTGGATGCCTTTTCCATTAATACAAGTCTCGTCTTTTTAGTCTTTCGGCAAATGGTTTTTTGTGTATTTTATACCCTCATTAAATTGGAAAATTCGATCAATCGTAAAATTCATTTACGTTTCGCACGTTCAGCAATCGGACAAGCAGACGGACGGACTGCGGTAAAATCAAATTGAAATGGCTTGTATTTAATTTCCATTGATGTGATGACGTTGCCATTTTCGCCTTTCCTGCCGCCTTTAAGTTGCGCATTTACTCATTAAGCGGTTCAATGAGGTACAACTCCTCGAATTGCCGAGAATTCCTTAACCTACTGGAATTTATTGTATATTTCGTTGCAAGGCAATATTTCAATGTTTATTTTAATTGAGAGAGGTATTTTGATTTACCACAGGCATCGATTATGTGCCCACAGATTAAGTCAACTTTGATTTACTCCTTCAGCCCATGGCATTCCCACTCAACAATTTCGACCTCACCGCAATGTAATTTCAGCAAACATTCCCCGCCCTCAATCAATTAAATTTTCCCGGGAAACGGACATGGGCCAGCTTAAAGCATCCGGCAGCCACTCGATGACTTTTGACCGGTTTACGGGCCTCGTAAATGGCACATGGCTGACAGGTGCCTAACCCACCTGCCCTGAAACGCCCACAGGAGAGCAACGCCCACCTGGCCATCACTCAAAATCACAGTTGAAATCGCAAAATGCAGCAAATTAAAACAAGGGCACGTAAATGGCTTAATAATTCTGTCTGTTCCCTCAAACGGTTGTGAAAAGCGTTGTCAGTGATGACTTCGGGTAAGCTTTTAAAATTTAGGTTTCCTATTTGGTAAATCAGTTTTTACAAGGCTTTAGCTTAAAGTCAGGAATATAAAAACAAATTGTTAGTTTTCTCAGTAAGAAGAACGAATAAAGCACAGTTTTAAGGGACAGTAATAATAATTAAGGAAAATGTATAGGTCTGAGGCGATATTCGGAGTTGCCACCTCTCGGAAAGAGAGAACCCAAAAAGTATCGATACTAGCGCCTCGAGCGTCGGGAATTCCTTTCTATATATCCCTGTACATAGCTTCGCTAACTTTATCACACAATCAAAATAATTAACTACACAACAAAAGCTATAGGTCTAGGAATTTTGCAATATTATATTATTTTATATAATATTTATACTCTCTTACTCTTAAATATGCCAATTCGGCAGAAACTGTAGCTTTATTTAACAAAGTTGATCTAAATGTGTATCGTAATGGAATTTAATTTGTAAATACCGGGAATCGGATGATAGGGCTTGAAATGATTTCCACTTACGTTGTAATTTTCCCGCTTTAACGCTTGAGTTATGGCCAAATCTGACCGGAAAATGCCAAATCTGGCAATTCTGCCAGTTGGCTCGCACAAGAAACTTTGCCTAGACATAAAGTGTGCCTGCCAGCGCGGCATGAAACTGGGTGACGCTTTACTTTTATTTATTTTCTGCGTAATTTCATAATTTATGCATAATAAAATGAGAGTTGCGGGCGCTCCATGCCACTGTTCCGGAAGTTGTCTGGCCTCCACCAATCCCTCGCCTTTTGGCTGCCATCCAACTGACATTTTTCATAACTGCTGTGGGATGGCTGGGATGTTTGGGGGGAAATGGGGCATCGGGCAGAGCTTTACATTTTTCTGGCATTTTTTCAGCGCCTTACCCTCCCCGCTCTGTTGGTGCCCATTTTGCTTTTTACTAATTTAACATTTCAGCGTCCAATTAACATTTTAAGCCAAAAAGCTTTGGGGAGTTGCACACAAGCGGGGAGCGTGTGGCAGAAAAATGTGAATTATGAAATTTTTGCTACTCAGAAAGCTGGCAATAAAAGTCTACGAATAGATTGATCGGAATGGAATTTTTATTTGAATTTTCCATCGTTTGATAAATTTAATTCAATTTGATTAATTTTATGAGTTAGAATGCTCAACGAACGTGGGAGGCGTGATGCGAGTAAGCAATAAATGCTTAAAATATACATAGTTTTATTAATTTTGTTCAGAAATAGTTAGAAAACACTGCGACAATTCTTGGATATTTCTAGTTTGTATAATGGAAGGTGTAATTAAACATGCTTGCTATTTAGTTATTCCAAATGGTTTTTAAAATCTTTTATTTATGAACCAAATTGGGGCTAAAAGAAGGTTTAACCTCTTGCATTTTTCCGAGTGTGGAAAATAAAACAGGGAACATATTAAGACCTGAAAATGCCAATAAACCGTTTGGCAAAATCGACTGCTAAGTGCAAAATTATGAATGCTAAAGAGTGAGTGTTTTGGGGAGGCCCTAACTCAAACCGGCCACCCATGCATATTTCCATCCACCCGCAAATGCATAAATGGATGCGAATGCGTTCACGTTATTTCTTATTCCGCTGGCATCAGCATGCACTTTAGGACTCCGGTTTTTAATGCAAATGCATTCCAGTTGCGCCAGCACATATGCAACGTGATGTGGAAATCCATTCACCGGAGAACTACTGCTGCCACTGCTGCTGCTTCTGCCGCCGCCTTTGCGTTCCAAGAAATAATAGAAATTCATTTTTATGTTACGCAATTTTTCCGAATAATTTCCCGGCCAGGGTGGCCATACAGCTGCAAGTTGCCCCCGCAGCTGCAACTGCTGCTGCTGCTCATTAAAACTGAAATTATGTTTTTTTTCAGATCTGGCTGGAGTGTTTTTTAAAATTTATCCTCGCCGTTTGCCGTCCCTGTGTGTTTTGTAACCCTTTGTCGTTTGTGTTTCGCAGTCGCCATGAATGGCAAAAAGTTCCAGTTGCCAGCGTGTTAATTTGTGCGTAAACGTTGCACTAACGAAGCGGAAGCTTCTGCCCCCGCGAATAATGGAGCGGAGGGTTGCAGGGTCTTTCCTCCCGGAGGGTGCTTTTTCCCTTTTGGCTCGGGCGGGATAGAGCGCGTAATTGAAATGGCATTTAAATGTTTCGCAGGACCTGTGTGACGCTGCCATGTGAGGGAATGCCAAACAAAATTATGGAACTTGATTAAAGGTGGCGCGGGGCGAGGGGCCAGGTATAAATTATTCTGAAGTCAAAGGTCACACGAAACTTTGGAGTCATTGAAAGTTTGGCTGGAATTTTAAAACATTTTCAGGTCGTGTGCGTCTTTGAATTTAAGAAAACAATGATGATTATATGGAAGGTATTCAGGTCAAATGGGCCACTAAAAACATATTTAAATCCTGAAAATGAAACATACGGGTTATCAATCCCAAGTATCAATTAAATGTGAAAGTGATGCGTCTTCCACTTTATTGAGATTTTCGCATGCCCTGGGTGTGTGTTTTGGCAATGCGATTTTCCGACGACACCATCAGTTTGCCTTAAAATTGAATTTTCCTAATTGCCAACTCGTGTTGCTGGTTTTAACCTTCGGGTTTCATGTGCAGGCATCCACCGCAAAACCAATTACAATCTAGTGGGCAAATTGTGTCGAACTTCCATCTTCAATCTTGGGCCACGTGTGGCGGAGCAAGGCGATACCAGTTTTCCCGACACCGCAAACTTTTCGACACTGTCCAACACGTGGGCCAAGAGTTTGCATGGCAGGAGCAGCAGCAGCAGCAGCAGCTTAGCTCCATTAGAAAGTTGCCACCGCACATATCAATTACACAAGTTTTCGTTGGTCGCCAACGCATCGCTGGTGCCCTCTCCTTGGCTCTTGGTCCTGGACTCGTCCTCAAATAGCAAGGAAAATGCCAACCACAACGGGCAACCAGCCAGCAAATTCGGAATGTTGGTGCCCGGGGACTTGGACGCATCCGGCTACAATTGAAATTTGGTTGGAAGTCATAATTTGTCTAATGGGCTAATGCAAAATATTTCCGCTCCAGTTAAGGTTAATAAATATTTGACATTTGCTACCAACTCCATTGAAATGGCTGCAATATTTGTTTCTCCCAAAATGTATAAAACTTGTAAACAAAAAATCTTTATTGACTTAAAAAACGCAATGTTCAGAAAACCATATATTAAATTGTCGAAGACTATTGATTTGCACAAATTTTTAAAACAAATATATCGATAAAGGAGGAATACTCAATACCTATCTATATTGATTCTTGTTATGAACAAACAGTGAATTCCCAAATTGTTGCAAGCTAGAAAAAAACAAAATTTCGTTGGGTATATGTCAGAATAAATATTGAATGCCCATATTTTGTAATATAATTAGTACACAATGTATTTTAGACGCATTTTTTATTCGAATATATCCAAATGTCAACATCAAAGAACAAAATATGGAGTGAATTGTTTTAAACCTTTCTATTCTCAAGTACGGCGAACCGTTTGCGTTCGCTTTTGATGAAAATCTTTCGGTTTTGGCGGCGAAGTCCGCTTTTCAACCGGACCACGAAATACGGCCTTTCAGTGACATTAGCTCGGTAGGTCGGCACATTTTCGTTCCAAATCTCGTCCCCTTGGAACGCCTCGAAAACAGGTGGACAATGGAAAGATCCGGCAGCACGCTGCTGGTTGTTTTATAGGACTTATGGTATAGTCAGATTATGCGCCATCAGTGTGTAACCTTACCGGCTCGGAGAAGTTGATGCCCAAACTGGGATCGCCCAGATGCGACCGGCCAGCCCGTTCCGGGACAATGGGCTGATAAGTTGGGATGTCATCTTCCCATAGCTCATCACTCTCGAAAGCCGGAAAAACAGACGGATAGGTGCCAGATCCGGCAGCACGCTGCTGGTTGTTTAAGAGAGCCTTCGGTATAGTCATATTAAGCGGCATCAGTGTGTTACCTTACCGGCTCGGAAAAGTTTATGTCCAAACTGATTCTCTTCCGCTCGAGATTGGCTTGCGCCGCCCGGCACCTCACGATGTGCGTCATAGCTCGTCCACGCATGAGCACGTGGCTATGATCCACTGGACAGCGTACTTGATCGCTGAACTTTGGAAAATCAGACATTTCTACAATCGAATTCGAAATGAAGCGATATGAATTATGCTTTCGACAAAAGTTTTTATAGGAGAAAAGAAGAACACAACGAGAATCTTCGAACTGAAATAAAAGTGGCGAAGGGAAAAACAATGGCAACGAGATCCGAAATTCAGCTTTAATTTGTGAAAATAACTAAGTTATCAAATAAAATGTTTTTCAAATACACGTGACAAAAAATTAAACCGAAAGTTTTAGATCGATTTTTTCTAGCACTTTCAAAAATATTTCCGAAATGATATTTCGTAGCAGAAAAATTAAACGCAACCGCGCGCTTTGAGCTTTAAACTCAAAGTGAGGATAAGCGGTTCCAGAATCTGAGATATTTGACAAATGTGGTAAAGGGAAAAGCAAAGGACTCTATATCTGGAATTTTAGGAAACAATGCTCTCGATATTAATTAAAATGTTCGTCAAAATATATACATGTGCCGATTGTAGGGACTGATCAAAGTCAAAGAAAAGACGGATTGGATGTCGTCATCGGGCCGCGGCAAAGGGTGATTAAAACTGTAAAAACTTTAGTTTTGAATATTTCTTGTCTGATCTAATTCAGCTTTTATTTATGTCACTACTAAACGCCATTGACTCTGATTTACATTACCCAAATCCATTAATCCCATCGCACTTGTGACGCTAGTTAATAAATGGCTTAGGAGGAAACCCAAGACGCCGGGGCCTCAATTAGGACGTTCCTTCGCTTGTATAGGATTTGCACTTTAAGGCGATGACCATTTGCACACCAGGGCAAACCAAGGCGAGGACCTTAAGGCATCGACGACAACAGCGAAATGCATTTACGGCGTAATCCAATCACGGCAATAATGAAATGCTAAGTGCCAGACACACCGGGCAAACCGGTGCCAAGGGATGGACAACAAAAGGGACAATGGGAAGGGAAAGGGGTGAACTGCGGCATTCCCAGTTGGAGTTGCCTCCGATGGCCGGAAGCAGCCAGGAGGCCACCAGACAAAGCTCCTTTTAACGCAATCTGTGCGCCAGCCGAAAATGCAACAGATCCTGTTGAGAGGGTCCTTTGCCTCGAACTGCAACCTCTTATTCCGTTTTCTCTAGGTCACGTTTCGCATTTTTCAACCTCTTCTTGCACAGGGTTTATCTCTGGGCACTCTCTTACACTGCGGCCAAAAATTCGCTGGGCCGAAAATGCGAAATAAATTTAAAGTTCCTCAAATGCATTCCTTCAGTTGAAATTGTTCCAATTTGCAAATGTAAAATCTTCGAAATCCCTTCCGAAATTTGAGATTTTTGCCATGTCAACTAGTCTTTTTGAGCAGTGCAGGCAACTATGATTTTTAATAGCCCACGTTCCTCGCTTACGAAGGGAAACCTAGTTTGTTTCCAATCGTTTTGGCCAGCCAGCCCTGTTGTTAACGCTGATGACAATGGCCCTCCGCTTGGTCCTTGTCTTTGGTGCTTGGTCCAGTCTCGACTTCTGGCAACCGGCTTTTGAGCAGCTCCTGACATTGACATCTTTGTAGGGTCCAATATTGCTTGGCCCCGGTAAAATCGATTCGTGGGAAATGAAACTTCCTCTGCCCTCAAATGAGTTAACTGCAAACCACACGCTCCGCAGTTTTAATTCAATTGCATTGCCCCTGCAGAGGTGACCGCAGACATTTGACAGGTGGGCAAACATTGCAACTCTATAAACTAATCAACTAATTTAAGCTAAAAACCGGGCATTGGTGTTGGCGAGCGACACATTTCACCGCACACATCAAATGCAATTTGACCTGGCACTTCGAAAATGTTCAGGTTAAAAATAAATATAAATAAGTGAAAGCCCCAACAGAAAAGCAAGGAATTCAAGGGGGCTTTTGTAAGCCATGAGTAATATTGATACAGATGCCAAGGTGGAAAGAAAAGCTAACCAAAATCAAACACGGCAAATTCTCACAAATTTGCACTCGAGAAGTTGCAGGGCTGTCGTTTCCTTTTTCACCTTTGCCCGGCTTACGCAAATCCCCCGGCAAACAACTCAAAGCTCAAACGGTCTTGCCATTTATTTATTTTTTGCTTTCAATGAATGGCTCTCCCCACATTTGAGTTAACATTTTCACTCCTCACCTTTGCCGATTGCAGTCCGAAGTCAGGAGGTAAGCGTATTTGAGAAACCATTGCCATCGTCCCAACTCTTTATGCTGGCGCGCTGAAACGCATAAATCAATGGGGGAAAAGCATCCTGGCAAGCCCGGGAAGCGCAGGGAAAGCGGGAAAACAGGTAAGCGAGAAAGCCAGCAAGAGGGCCCGAAAGCAAGCCCAGAAAAGTGGCAGAAAGCCAAGTCTCTAAACTTGATTTAATGCCGGTGCAGTAAACAGAATACAATATATTGGCAGGTTGTTCTCCAAAGTGCGCTGGCTTAAAAGCTCTTAACTTGACTTCTGTTCAATCGCAACCAAATAAATCAACAACAGCGCCAGCACAAAAAATACACCCGAGGCTCACAAAACAGTTTCCGACTTGCTCGCTGACAAATAATGAATGGCACTGGAGAAAGTTGTCAAGTTTTGCAGAATATAAATGAATGAGATTGCAGTTTTTACTCGGTTTTATTTATTTGGGCTTTAATTCAACACCTCTTTCCAAGGAAATTGCAAGCGAGTTTTTACCTAGAACCAAATCCCATGGATAGCCACTATCCCTCCCAATTTCTATAGAATATGTCATACAAACTTTGCTTTATTGACACACTTGCAAGCACATTTACATAATTTAATTCATTTACTTAGCCTAAACAACAGAATATTCAGCTCATTCCATGAGATACTGTTTGCGAGAACAATTCAGCTTATTTATTCATTTGCATTCGAAAACCAAACACGAAGGACTGCCATTGGTATGCACCCTGAAACATTTGCATTGTACAATGTTTAAATTTCATTTGGGAAGACAAATTACAGAAAGTGTCCAAACCCCAACGGCTTGCTTCTNTGGGCTTTAATTCAACACCTTTTTCAAATGAAATGCAAGGAGAGTTCTTACCTTGAACCAAGTCCCATGGATAGCCACAATCCCTCCCAATTTCAATAGTATATGTCATACAAACTTTGCTTTATTGACACACTTGCAAGCACATTTACATAATTTAATTCATTTACTTAGCCTAGACAACAGAATATTCAGCTCATTCCATGAGATACTGTTTGCGAGAACAATTCAGCTTATTTATTCATTTGCATTCGAAAACCAAACACGAAGGACTGCCATTGGTATGCACCCTGAAACATTTGCATTGTACAATGTTTAAATTTCATTTGGGAAGACAAATTACAGAAAGTGTCCAAACCCCAACGGCTTGCTTCTCACTTTTTCAATTAAAACTCAGCCTCCGATTCCCGCCGACTTTTATAGTGGCATTGACTCATCTGCTTTTATCCAACGCCAGTTGCCCTCGTAAAAAGTTTTTTATTTGCCATTTTATGAGCGTCCTGGCTGACTTGGCTGGATCCGCTTGGCTAAGCTGCTTATTTCGTGCAGTTCCTGTCTTATTCGTTTTTAATTGCATAATTCAGTGTAATTACCTAATTGGTTAACTCGGCAATCTGATCCCTAGAAGTACAAATTTCTTAAAGTTAGAGTTTAAACTGGGTTGAGAGTTTTTATTATTATTACGTGTAGTTTTAGTTGTTAATGGTTTGAATATACAATGTTTTTGGGGGACAGTTAATTTAATGGCAGGCTTAGGGCAAAGAATATGTATGGATCTCCTCGACTCTGAAATTTTTTAGATCTGAAATGATTTATTGCTGATTAATCGTTGTGTGGTGTCCTTTTTGTTTAAAGATCGCTATAGTCATAGACACATTAATACTGCTTAGTCTCGATTTTTAAGTGCAGAGAGTATATTTATTCGTTACATTTAATATTTCATTTTCAGAATAGAAGAGGTTACAAGTCTGTTTGCTGCACCGCCCCCGAGCTCCTCCTGGCTGTGGTGCAAAATGCCTCCTGCTGGTCCCCCAAACAGATTATCAAATTCTCCGGCGGACCTGACATTTTGCCATTGGAATTGCCGGACTTTTGGGCTCCCGTGGAGGCCGTTTTCTCCGCCGTCGTCGTCGAGGATGTGGTGGTCGAGGAATTGTTGTTGCCTGTGGCGTTCATGGGCAGCAGCGGTGGCATCTGAGGATTTGTGCTCAACAGCCGCTTTGAACCGCCCCGCCGCCGGCTACCTTGTTTGGTGAACACACTCGGCTCCACCTGGAGCTGGGCATTGATTTCCTGCTGATTCATACACGTGAACGCCTTGAAGAAGCTCTTGCGAAAGTTCTCGCTGAGGAAGGCATATAGAATGGGGTTCACAGCCGAATTGGAGTAAACCAGGGCGCCCAGCAGCAGGAAGATGAGTATCTCCAGTCGGGACAAATCCCTTTGGGCGGGATTTGAATGGATCAGGGCCAGCTGGGACATCCAGTGCGGCAGCCAGCAGCAAATATAAACCGTAATCACGGTCAACACCAGCCGGGTGACCTTTCGGTGGGCCCGCCTCTTCTCCTTCGACTTGGTGGCCTGTTTCGGGCCCACGGACTGCAGCTTCCGAATGACCAGATAATAAAATGTGAGAATAAAGCACAGCGGCGTGGCAAAGCCCAGGAAAAATGTGTATAGTATGAAGGTGGTGCCCGAGTGCTTTTTGTACGCATCCGGCCACATGATGTTGCACGAATAGTTCACCCCGTCCTCCTGCTCCACGGTGTTGGCGTACAAAATCACCGGAAGCATCAGCACCGCCGACGTTGTCCAGGCAACGGCCGACACTAATTTGGCTATGTGCAGGGTGCGGTAGCGGGGCGAGGATATGGGGTGGCACACGGCTATATAGCGGTCCGCTGACATGATCAGCAGGAATATGGACGATGTGAAGGAGGTAATGGAGGTGCTCACCATGTAGGCCTTGCACATGAACTCCCCGAAGCGCCAGCTGCAAATGCGCATCGTGTAGAGCAGAAAGGGTATGCCGATCAGAAAGCACTCGTCCGCAACAGCCAGATTAAGGATATAGATGTTCGTTACTGTTTGCATTTTGGAGAAGCGCAGCACCACATAGATCACCAGGGTGTTGCCGAACAGACCGACGAGGCAGACAATGCCGTAGAGCACCACCGTGAAGAGATCCGCCAACGAGTTCCTGGTGGCTATGCAGTGCTGGTAGGTTGGCAAGT
Organism: Drosophila ironensis; assembly: GCA_021223825.1. NCBI lineage: Eukaryota > Metazoa > Arthropoda > Insecta > Diptera > Drosophilidae > Drosophila > Drosophila ironensis. Next base: position 150,142 of record JAJJHQ010006398.1, read on the forward strand.
CGGTGCCGTAAATAACATCCTCCGGTTGGATAGTGGAGCTACTTCCCCCGCTGATCCAGTGATGGCTGAGCTCCGTCGTGTATAGGGTCTCGTTTGTTGGCCCCCAGGCCGTGCTGTTGGCATACAAATCGGGGGAAATGTCCCCGTTCGCAAACTTTATCAAACCCATCATCAGCCAGGTCAACATGTTTGCTCGTCCGCCCTGCTGGCTTGTGGTCGAAATTGAATTATTTTAATCAGTTTCCCGCTGGCTTTCCATGCCTGTGGTCCTGCAAAATAAATGGCTTCATTACACAAAATATTTCCACATAGGTGTTTGTTTGCTTACATAATTAATGAAAGCATTATAATTTTAACTTTGAGCTGGCTAAAAATTGATTGGCTGCTAATGGAATTGTTTTTTGAATTGCCACGAAAATATTTGTTTTCCAAATTGTTGTTAAGCCACTTGATGTGTTTTTCTATAAATTAAAATGGGAAAAGTTATGCATTATGCGTTATTACTTATTCACTCAAGAGTGTTGTAAAGAACGCATTAACGTTTCAGATTTTATTTGTTTGGTAAACATCTTTCGGTGACATTTGTTAACAAATTATTGAAATTGTACTTTGTGTAACTGCCTGGCCTTCACATACAGACATTCGAATAACTTTCTTGAAACTTTTCCTGAAAGAATCCTGAAAAACACCCTAGAATTCATAAACTTTTTCCAAACAACTCGTAGAACAACGAATTCGCTCATAAAATGACGTAAATCATCTGTTTACTGCTCCTGGGGCCTCTGCAAGTCCAATTCATTTTCACAGAAAAAGTTCGTGATTTATTAAAAGTCACGTTATATTTATTTCCCACTTGATTTGTAAGGCAACGGCGAAATTAACATTTAAATTGAAATTAAATTGTGTACAAATTTGTGGAAGTGCGGACAACACAAACCAACAAATTTGTAATATTTTGAAAGGCCCAACAGTTGAAGCATGTTTATGCAGATCTAAGGAATATCCTGGCAGCTTTTATGCAAATATCAGGTGAACATATTTACCTCGTTCCGATAGGTCAGCTCTTGATCCTATTGGATTGCATATGGACAGTAAATCGGATTACTTGCCTTTGCGTTCTGCATCAGAATCTTGTTTATTTAGCCCAAAACCTCCTCATATCGGTTTTGAAGCTCAATTTGAGTTAGACAAATTAACATTGACTTGGTTTAAGATAAATTCAAATTGCCTGGCATCCAAGTTGATTTTGTAGCCATAAATCAAAACCAAACGTGTGCGTTACTAGAGGCTAGAGAAAACTAATCTGGGCTGATGGTGCTTTAAAATTCATGGCTGTGGCAAAATATTACAAGTATTCATCATGAGCTACGTCAACTTTTTGGAAGAAGTTTGAATCCATTTAATTATTTATAGTTAGGTCGTGATTGTGACTGTGACTTGAAAATGAATATATAGTTTACAAGATTGGTCTTAAGAATAAACAGAAAAATCCACTCTTTTTCCGCAATCATTCGTAATTGAGAGGTATTCCTGTATTTGACCTGTTTGCCCTGGTTTCGGTGTCCCTGTTTGTTTGTTCAAGGAATTAAATCCCAACCCAACGACAGGTGTGAATCCCCCTGGCAATCTCGCCCCAATGCCGCCATCATCGTTGGCTCCTGAATTGTTGTTCGACATTTATTTTTCCTGTTGCTGTTTGGGTTCGCCCCCGGGCACCCGGCTTTTATACTCTTATTGCTGCTGTAAGTGCAACTGTTATCGGTAAACCGCAGTGGAGGCACAAATTGGTAGATTGCCCCGGTTGCAGGGGTTTAACAGCGACAAAGGAATCGGGGGCAGAGGCAAAGCTCGTCGGTTGTTGCAGTTGTGTATCTGCAGTTCACTTGATGACAGGCAGCAGACTGTTGAGACTACTTGCAAGAAAGCTGCTGACTAAGTTCTGTGTGCGGGGCCAAGGCGCAAACAAATCTCAACTGGAATATACTCGGGAAAATTCGCATTGAAAAATAGTTGAAAACATTGGGATTGTTCTTAAATTGTAAGCACAACTTGGCGACATTTACACTTTTGAGGTGCATTTCAAAAGACAATAGTTTGCATATTCCAAGTTTCAAAGACCCCAAAATTTTTCTTCTGGCTGCAAGTTTTGATTTTAGAAGATAACTTTTTGTTTTGTGTGTTTTTTTTTTGCCATCTTGGAGGCGAAGTGGCATCATCTGTTCATGGCTCCTTTGACCACATTGTGTGTGGCATTTGTGTTTCACAATTTCACACTATCCCGCTCTATCATTGGGGCCTTGTGCTTCGTGTCCTGTGTGTGCTGCGGCATTTATTAAAAATTTATGCATTTTATGAGCCCCCCAAGACAAGGGTCTCCAATGCATTTTTCCCTTCAGCATTCACTGATGTACATGACTTGAGACCCTTGACTTTACATATGACGAAGGCCATAAAAATCAGGCGGGTATTTGATCGTAAAGGACATAGGTTGCACGCAAAAAATGTGTGGATTCACAAGTCCTCCTTCTGGTGTAATAATAAATTTAAATCATTAAATTAAGCTTATATTTAAGCGTTTTAATTTAATGTTGTTCATTGCGTTATAGCAATTGTTCCACATAATTCAAGAGGATAAAACTCGATGCTTTCGAATGTTCGCTTAATTAATTAAAACTTTATCAAAAGTTTGCTCCAACCGCAGTCGTAAGAAATTGCCAATGCGTGTGTGTTTGGATTATGTTACCGAAAATACAGTCACTATGGCACAGAGCAAGTTAAACACGACGCGGCCAAATATATGGCTAAAAGGGCGGCGAGGAAGTTGTCTGGCAGGCAACAGCTTGGCAAATGTTTAGCCGCTCGTTTTGGTTTCAAGGAGCAGCAGGAACAGCAAGTAACTCATGGGACAGGAGCGAGCAAGTGTGAGCAGGGTCTGGGTCCTGGCAAACGGACGACCCGGAGGCATGCGAGGAGCATAATTTTTGGGATAAACACGGAGTACAACATGTATGCTCCCCAGCTTCAAAAGCATGTGAGCACTGCGAATAATGAGGGAATCACAAATTTAAACTTCAATATGAATACCTTAATGATTACATTTTTTTAAAAGGGAAATAATTTAGATAAGCTTAATTTGCAGATCAAAATGAACTGGTCCACATGGAGTATAAGTAACCTGTTCTATGCCTCTCTTTTGGAAATATATCCCTTACAATTTGGGAATTCAAAAGATTATATGGAAATAAAGTACACAATTTAAAACCGGATCATTTTAAAAGCAGTTAAATGTTTGCATTCGCTTATATTAGCAAAGGTTTTGGACTATAGATCCTTAATCTTCTTGACCCGATTTTTCTGAAGTGTAGGCTTCCTAGACAGCTTGTGTGTGTATGCAAATATGACTAGCAAATTTGCATGTATATACAACACAAACACATGAAAACACTGGCAGGACAACCGCACACACTCGCACAGCCGCTTGTCGAGTGCACTTGCACTATGGCCAATTTGAGTTTTTTTCTGATCAAAATACTAACTATCAAATATTGAAATTCTGGGTATTCATTATAAATTGCTTGTACTATTATTTAAGATTTAATTATCGAATTAGAAGTGGGAATAGCCATTTAAATGATAACCTCAAGATTCAGCGGCCTGGGAGTTTAAGTATTAAATGTAAACATCACAGATTTGCATATTTTTACCAGAAAATTCGGCAAAGCTCCCCATAGTGTCTTTGTGTGGGCAGGGGCTCTTGTTTTGGTATGCGGCTTCGGATCGGATGGGTTGCCATGGGTGCCTTAGTTTATGGAGCGTACTAGCCACGAAGCACCCACACAAAGTGCAACATAAACAAAACACACTTACCTCACCAGCCACTAACTCTTTACCCTCCACTTTCGCCCCCCTCACCCCCCTCATAGCTTGGTTTTTTTGGGTGGCGATGCACTTAATCTTTGGGACACATTTTTGGCTTTCGGCCACAGGTTGCCACTCACCTGACCTTTGATACAAAATGAAAACACTAAAACATGTGTTGCATAACAAAAACACAAAGCCCAAAACAACAAAAACATTCGCCAGAAACCAACAAACTCAAAATCAACAGCAACAACCAGAAGTGCAATTATAATCCCGGCGGCTTTGTTTTTTTCCGCTTTTGTTGTTATGTGTGTGTCGGTTTGAGTAGCACCCACTAGAAAAGGTAAACAAAACGGTATAATCGCCCTTTGTTGAATTTTTAAAACAATGCAAGTGCTTCGCGTATCCTTTAATCCAAAATTGTACAACGAAAGAATCACAAATTGTGTAAATGTGTGAAAAAAAACACAAAAAAAAAACATTAAAAAAAACAATTTAAAAACCAACTCCTAATAATAAGTACGCCTTAAACAATTTGTACTATTTGAATAATCATTTTGCAAAACTAGATAATTTTAATGGTAATTTTGTGACTTATAATTTGCATATATTTCAAAACAAATATATCGATTTAGGCAGTTCTCTGTGAATTCAGAGGAGAGTTATGACATTGACGTACCAATAGAATGTTTTGGACCTACAAAAGCTACCAAATACGACTTAGGAGATTTTGACAGGAGAAAGGGGTAAATATTAATGTAAATATCGAATACCAATACTATTTGGTTACCTAGAAATATAATTATTACTCGAATTTAAGATCCAGTCGCATTTATTCGGGATCGAAAGTCACAAATGTATCATATGGACAAAGTATTTGCCATTGGAGCCGTCGTTGCGTTAATACCTTTGTGCCATTCGCTGCCGTTCACTTGTTATAAATTGCTTCCGCTCCATAGGTCTAAGTCCATAATGCGACCGGACGACGAAATCAGGCCTATCCTTCACATTGGGCTGGTAGGTGGGAATGTTCTCCTCCCACACGTCATCCCTCTGGAGTGCCTCGAAAATAGGAGGATAATGGGAAGATCCGGCAGCACGCTGCTGGTTGTTTTATAGGGCTTATGGTATACTCAGATTATGCGCCATCAGTGTGTAACCTTACCGGCTCGGAGAAGTCTATGCCCAAACTGGGATCGCCCTGATGCGACCGGTCAGCCAAGTCAGCCCGTTCCGGGACAATGGGCTGATAAGTTGGGACATCATCGTCCCATATCTCGTCTCCCGCGAGAGCCGGAAAAACAGACGGATAGGTGCCAGATCCGGCAGCACGCTGCTGGTTGTTTAAGAGAGCCTTCGGTATAGTCATATTATGCGGCACCAGTGTGTTACCTTACCGGCTCGGAAAAGTTTATGCCCAAACTGATTCTCTTCCGCTCGCGATTGGCTTGTGCCGCCCGGCACCTCTCGATATGAATCATGGCTTTCCCTCGCATGATCACGTGGTTCTGATCCACAGGACACCGTACCTGATCACTGAACTTTGGAAAATCGGACATTTCTACAACCGAACTCGAAATAAACCGATATTAACAAAAGACAAAAGTTTTTGTAGAAGAAAAGCCTTAAATCACACGAGGTCTTTGAATTGAAACAAAAGTGGCCAAGGGAAAAACAATGGCAACGAGATCCGAAATTCAGATTTAATTTATGAAAATAACTATGTTATCAAATAAAATGTTATTCAAACACACGGTAAAAAAATTAAACCGAAGTTTTTAAGAAGATTTTTTTGTAGCACTTTCAAAAATATTTCCGAAATAATTTTTCGTAGCACAAAAATTAAACGCAGCCGCGCGCTTTGAGGTTTGAACTCAAAGTGAGGATAGGAGATTCCAGAATCTAAGATTTTTTGACAAATGTGGTGAAGGGAAAAGCAAAGGCCACTATATCTGGAATTTAAGAAATTAGGAAAACATTCTCTCTATATCAAATAAAATGTTCGTCAAAAAGTAGGTGTGTATTTTAATGTCACATTTAAGTAAAATTTCTTCCCTTTTGAATGAACAAATTGTAATGTGAATAGTTTTACAATGATCGGTCGCATAATTATTCCTAGGTTTTTTGCTTGTTTTGAGTGTATCGCCCAAATTCCACACTAATCTTTGCCAACTGTAACTATCCTTTTCAGGCTATTCATTGACAATCTGCTTATTCTCCATTTGCGGTCACTTGTCCTCCGAGTGCTGCCCCATATCCTGCATCCTGTGCATTTACCTGGGTCCAAAAACCACCTCAAATGCGGTAGGACGTTGCTCACACTGTGGGCTCAATTATGCTGGGTGTTCATTGTTAACCCATAATGCCTGGCACCCCCACGGTCCCAATGTGGTTAACCCCCCTACCTTGGCTATGCTACACTGCTGGTTTTCGTTTTTATTTATGGTAGCCAAGGACCTCCTGGACTCTCTATTTGCTCTATTCCCTTCATTTGTCAGGGGAAGCGGCATGAAAGGCAACTCTGTATGCCTTTTAGTACAGATATTTGCACCTTTCAATGGGCAGGCTGTGGTGTTTGGGGAAACTGGGGCGCAGGAAGTGGAGCCTCCCAGTTTGTGTTGCCTTTGATGTGGTCCCCTGTTGTTGTTTTACACCGCTCCTGTTTCTGTTCCTGTTGCCTTCGGTTTTTGTGGTCTCAACTGCAGCCGGCTTGCCAAAAACTGAAATCTGCCATCGGTTTTCCACACTGTTTCCCATATCCCCCACTTCCCCCTCCATATTTCCCCGCTCCCATGTAGCTTTGTGTTCATTGTTCTGCCACACCCTTGGCTCTATGGCTGCTTCCGATTTCGTTCGTTTTTCCCTCGGTTTTCTTTTTTCTCCTCTGGATTCAATGGAGCTTTGAAAAATGTTTGTCAATTGCATGCTAAACGTTTTTACTGATTTGTCACAGGATATGGGACAGGAGCAGGGGGGAAAAAGGTTGTAAAAGTCTTGAATGTTGGAAAAATATTTGCCGGGTGTCATGCAATCTGTCAACAACTTAAAGATGTATCGGCCTTATTGCCGCGCGAGACTAAAAAGCCTTTAACTTACACCTAAGAATCTCCTCTGGTTAATGTTCAGTATTTGAAATTCAATGCATGTATTTATTTATTTATCAATAATTTTTTTTTTGGTGTAAGCTGTAATCCCTACACATGGTCCTAAAGCCTTTGCCCAAATTTTATCAAATTTAATTCGTTCTCTTACTTTTCCATTGCCATGGACACTTTATCCCTAAGCGGTTTAGGCTTAAGCCTTCTTAATTTGCCTCAACGGGGGGCCACCGTTTAAGGCCGATAAGATGTAGCGACTTAAAGCGCAAAATTTCCTTATCAAATATGAAGAACCCGCATTTAATCCATTCGCTAATCCAATTTGCCAACAAATAATTTCGTTAACGTTCCGACCCCATTCATTGGCTTAGCACGATTTACGCTAGCGCGGCCTCCCAAAGTGCAATTTATGGTGTATTCCCCTTGCGATCCGCTCTCCAATTTGCATAAATTAGCACCAAAATATAGCACCACCCTCCGATTTCGATGTGTTTATTGTCCGCTGCCAGATGCACTCATTACCGATGTGGATGCCTCGATAGTTCCGCTGCCGAATTTAACATAATTTTGAAGAGACCATTGACAATAATTGAGCTGTACCATTTTCATGGAAACTGTTTGGGAGGGTGTCGGATTTGGGGGTCATTGTACGAAATATGTTGCACATGTTGTGGCCCAACAAATTCTATGGGCACGCAGGATTTGCGCTAATTTGGTGGCAATTGCCTTGTTGCCGGGGTTGTGACGCCATTTGGCCATTGGGTTGTCTAAAATACTGACGGCTTTTCGGGTTCGGTAACCACACTTTTAATACATTCCAAAATATAACTTTGATTTCTAAAATCAATATGGGCTTTAGGAAGAAATTACGACAGCGCGCTGCAGCGTACCCACTGGTTTTCTATAAAAGGAAGTCTAAATAAAGATCAAGGGTTATTTGCGTAGTATTCGGAAGTGTATGGTTAACATATGACAATAATTTGAAAGCAGAGACTGTGTTTTTAATGGTGGAACATGACTATGTCGATTCTGAGCCGAGCTGGGACTATTGTATACCTTAGGGGCTCTTTTATGCAATAAGCCATCTTTAAAATCTTGTGGGGAATGTTCACGACATTTCGTTTTCGGAAAACTTTAGAAAAAGTCGAACTAAGTGTAGAATCTGAAAATCGAAACCTTTTGACAGCGAAAAGGAACGTCCATTAAATCCAAAATTCAATTGGCAAATTAAGGTTCCCCGTTAGTGCTGCATGGCTATGTAGGTATTTGAGTTTAACTATTCAAGCCAAAAATCAAATTGATAATGAAAATTGGCACTTGTTGCTAAGGAATTTCGAATACACTTGCTTGGCATGCAGTAATGGCTTTAGAAACTGGCAAATTATGGCTTAAAGTCAGCTCAACTGTTGTCGTTTGCCATCAACTAATCTAAGCAATCAACATCATTCATACGCCCTGTTTGCTCTCCCAGTCAACTGCCACTGAATGTCCTTCGCCGGCTATTTACCTTCAACTTGAAAGTGCCGGCAAAGACCTTTGACTTCAATCGAAGTTCTTCTCTTATTTAATCACGCAAACTGGCGTTGTCATCATCAGCAAATTCCATTACCTAGGTAAATATTTCCCAAGGAAGGGGAAAACGTAAAGGGGATTTCCCCAGGCCATTTCCACTTTTGATGTGCCCGACGTGTTGAGGGCCAACGATTCGCTGACCAATGATAAAAATAAATAAATAAATCGCAGGATAAAGGAAACGCGGGGAGGGAAAATGGGAAAATCTGTTTGAATAGAAAAACAAATCAAGCAAATGGCCAAAAGGCCATCGGTCAATTGACCTATTCGAGTTGTTCGATTTTCTTTTGGGTCGAACGATACCGAATGCAATTAGCAACATGAATGGCCAATTAATTGTAGTTTTCCTTATTTTCATCCGATGTGGTTGTTTATATTAGGTTTGCTTATTGTTTTCGACTTTGCAGCTAGCAAGCAGGGCATTTTGTCATCAACCGCTTAGATGAGCTTGATCAACAATCCCAATTATTTATTTATCCAATCAGACTGCCAGTCGGTCAATTTGCCTTTTTGAAAAACAAGCAAGAAAAGAGGTAGTCAACCGTCTGAAAACTGAATTGCAATGCATTTTCCATTTGTTAATTTCAGATCGTTTTGGTTGAGACCAATTGTTGTATCGTAGAGATACTTTTTAATTGAGGGTATCTGTCCGTCGAGATTTCATTTACAACTTTCGATGTTGTTTACAAAATTTGCCAATTCTGCATTTTAGTGCGTCTTGTTCAGATGATGTTTTTGCCTTTGCTGCTTTTCCTCCTTTCCAGTTTTCGGGTACGTTTGCCCGAAATTCTTTCGGCCTTTTGCTCACTGAAGTGTTTTCAATGTTTTTTTGTAGCCATGGCCAACAGAGAGTGGTCGTTGCCGTTGTTGATTCTCAATTTTATGAGTTCAATTAACCAGAAGCCATGAAAATAATAAAAATGATGAACTTTTGCCAATTTCAGTTGATTGCTTTATAACCGTTTTTGGCATAGAGACCAAGGATGGCCAACAATTTTACAGCGAAGCAGCTGTCGGCTGTTGTATACCATTTACATTGTACGTATTCTGTTTCTATCTGCTCGGCGCGAGGTTGGCTCCCTAATTAACACTAAATCATGCTCTTTATTAATTATATTCCCGATTATGTTAGCCTCGACGTCACAGAGTTTTCTATCATATCAGTTGTGCATGGAAATCCAATCAATATTGTCGGATATTGATAAGGAGATGGAGGGGTCCTAAGGGAGGGTCAGGCACTGGTGTCAATGGGGCAATCATTCATTTCGTCATTGCCATCAACGCCGTTAATTGAATTGCAAAATCGAATTGAATGCGTAACGAAATCGATCGTTGCTGACTTGCTGGAGTAGCTGACATTCACGCAAAACTGATTAATCAAATGGGGGGGAAAGCTTTAACAATTTGTTGATAGCTGGTTGTTGTCTGTACTGCGCAATTAATCTTTATTAAATTATGTGGTGTAAAGGTTTATTTAAAATAATTGTACCAAACAATGGGGCTACTAGTGTTATAATTTTATACCCGTTTCTTTAAAAGAACGAGGGTATATTGAATTTGTACCAATGTATGTAACAGGCTGAAGGAAGCTTTTCCGACCCCATTAAGTATAAATATTCTTCATCAGCATCCACAGCAGAGTCGATCTAGTTATATTCGCCTGTCTGTCCGTCCGTCCGTCCGTCTGTCCATATGAACGCCTAGAGTTTGGAAACTATAATAGATAGATAACAACTAATTGCAGAATGCATATTTTTCTCAAATCCGCAATATTCATACGTATTCTAAAAATCATGTGAAAACTTCGAACCGGGTATTTATAGTCGAGACACTCGACTTTATTTGTTTTTACTAGCTATGATTTATTTTGCATGTACTCGTATCTTCTGGGACAACACATTGTTATATGTGTAGTATAGCCCAGTATTTTAATAACCCCAGCTGCGACATTAAGTGAGCCCCCAGCCTAATCACTTTCTTATATTATCTGTCATAAGCCAAACCATATTGCTATTGTGCCTGCTACCTCGGGTGTGACTAACACTTTTGTTTTATGGAATTCTATTATTTGTTGCCGGTGGCATTATTATCTCTGCCGTTGCTCTTTTGTCGTCATTAACGTCAGAGCGGCCTTGTTTAATTTGAACATTAATCATGGTCGGAACTCCTGCCGGGGTGGGGGCCAAAAGAAATAGAGGAACGCCTGCAATATTGCACCTGGCAGAAGTTGCAGCCCTAACGAAGACGGGCAGGTGCTCGTTTTATTAGGTTTCTCTTTCGCCTTGTTGCACATGCGCAGAAGCAGCATGGCAGAAAATTTTCGGTCGGAATTTTTGCGGTGGCAGCTGCTGTCCGACAAGTTGCAGCAACATTCTGATGTGTTGGCAAACTTTGGCCCTTCTTTTATCTTTTCATTTTAGAAATTGCTATTGTGTTTCAGAGCATAGAAATAAGGGGAAAGGGGGGAAACGGTATAACATTTTTTGACAGATATTGAAGTTTACAACAGGCATCTCTTTGGCATTGTCTTGGCTTTTTTCGAACTGAGAAAACATTTATGACGTCTTTTTTCTGCCCTTTGGCTACAATTTTTTTCACCCACTTCTGGCCACCTCGCCCACATATCCAGTAATCAGCCAACTGCTGGCTCACATTAATTGACAGTTTCCCATCCGTTGGCCCACATGGAGGAGCCCCTGCCAAATCCTCATTAACTCATCTATCATCATGTGGATGTTTAGTCAGTGCCTCCCTGGGCGCCCTCTCATTAATTCTCTTTATGTAGGCCAATTCGGGTGATGGAAAGGGAAGTGCAGGCGTAACATCGCAGTTGGATATGGATATCCGAGGCTAAACCCTACCCTACATTGAATGCATTTCAATTTCCCTTTTTCCTATGCAAAAAATAAAGGGACTACTAATTGCAGCAACGTTCTGGGGCGCTGAGCTCGCCTTATCTCCGGTTTGGGTCCTTTTTTATTATTTTAATTTTTTTTATAGGTTAAGTTGTACGTGTTCCGCCTCCGATTTCCTCCCCTATCAGTTTAGGGGTCTTGTCCGTAATTAATTGCAAAAGTTTTCTTCGTTTTCTGTCGTCTGATGCTGCACAAAAAGTTCAAAGTTGATGGTGCTGCAGGGAACTCGGGCAACTACTCTACATCCACAAGTGATGACTAGTTTTAAAAGTGAATTGTCAATTATGATGAGTAATTATCGGGAATTTACTAATTAGCTTGGGAAAACTTTAATCGAGGGTGGCTTCTGGCTGAAAACATCAGTTAATGCTATTCAATTAATTATTCAAAAGTTGCCTGAAGTATTTCTTCTACATTTTTGAGAACCTGGAAACTGTCTCTGCATTTTTGTGAATATTTATTATATAATGTTGTATCCAATTCCATAAGAGCTCTCAGAACTAAAGGGCCCTGAAAGTTTAACACTTTAAGGAGTTTTTGAGGGGATTTTGTCCATGCAGTCGGGACAATTTTCCGAGAAATTCCTGTGCATCTTTGGCCATCAATTAGGATCCAGACGGAGCAGCATCAGCATCTCTGGCACTTGTTCCGCCATTTGAATCCGGTGCTCATCGCTACCCCAGGATTCCCCAGTTTTTCCGCAAGCCCGGCTCCTTGTTGTCGGTGGTGTTGTTGCCCAACTCGGTTCCTTTGAGTCGAGAGGAAATGCTATCATTTGGCTGCTTTCGTCGTCGCTGTTGGTTTTGTTGCTGTCTGTTTGCTCGACGCCGACGAAAGGTTAAGGCATGCATCGCTTCCATCAAATTAGACGCATTTTCAACGCGCTTTGTCTGTCTGACCCTCTCTCTCTCTTTCTGTTGTCCCGTTCCCGTTCCCATTGCCGTCTCCCTTACTGGCTGCCACATCCTGTTGCCGTTCCCGCTCTTTCCCATGTGCCCCAACTCCTTGCCGCATCACTTCCCTTTTGCGCTTTGGCAATTTTCGAGCTGACGCCGCTTTGCCTTTACGTTTTATCACTTCATTTGCACCGAAATGTCAATGTCTGAAGCGATTCCATTCTCTCGCTTTCTTTCACACGACGTGTTCCCATTTTCACTTTTTATTTTATTTTATTTTTCCTATTTTCCCATTTTATTTTTTTTATTTTATTTTTTTTTTATCGAAACAGCTTTTTCTTTTATTGTAGCTATTTATATAGAATTATATGATATTTAAAACAATTTAGGAACATGGGATTAAAAATCACTTGAAAATCGTTTACTTAAATTTTCAGACAGAGTGGAATGGTTGTTGAATTATTTATAAAAGATACTGATTAAATTAACCCCCAAGAGGAGAATAGGCCTTTTTGTTTTGGATTAAGTGTTTATTTTTGAGTTAAGTTATCTATCAATGTTTTATCTTTGGAATTAATTTTAACTATTTTGAAATTAGTTTTTCCAAATAGTTTAAAAATGTATAAATTGCATAGTTTATTTAAAACCATGAGCTCAAATTTTTTTTAAGAGAGTCTATTAATTGTGTATAGAAAAAAAAGACATACAAATCTTTTAGATACAAGTCCAAGAAGTTAGAGTAACTGAAACCCGACGTTAACCCTAAGATCGTCTCAGAAAAACTAAAAGGCAGGAAGGAAGCAGTTTTGTTGCAATGATGGGGGCGGTATTTTTTCGGTTGCTTGGCAGTGGGACGAGTGGTGCTTGGGTTGGGTACTGGCCAAAGGGAATACTGTCCTGGCGCTAAAAGAAATCTGTCTGACAAATTACATGACCTGCGCTGCAGCAGCAGCTGCTGAAATGCTTCACTTGCTTTTTCCCTGGGGACTTGGATTTTGATACCCTTTATTCTTGAGAGATTATTTAATATTTATGGCTAAAAAATAATTTAAAAATTGGTTAAATTTTAAAGCCAAATGCTTTTATTGGCAACATTAAGATGCCTTCAAGATTCCCTTAAGGGTGACGAAAGTCAAGAAAAGTCCGGTATCTGAAGGTCGTAAGCATTGGAAATTACCCCATTTTTTGCGTTCTTTAGCTGTCTTTCCATTCTGCTTCTTGCTCCACATTCGGACTCAAGTCATCAAACCGATTGAATGAAGGAAGGAGCCGGCGCACGTCATTCATTCAGTTAGTCAGCGAGTGCAACGGCCTTTTGATTCGGTTACGAGCGGGGCAAGGAGGGGGCTTGCCATTTCGCAGGATGGGTTCGGTTTCGGTTTTAGTGGACTTTACTTAGCTGGATGAGCTCATTCGCTGGTTTATCTTCGCTTGGCGTGGGTTTTATTATCGCCAAAGGTCACCCGTTAAAGGAGACCTTGCCGTACGGGCCATGTAAATTTTGTTGGGACCATAAACTTTTCAGGTGTTTGTATGGATATACGAATAGATATTTCTTGTTGTCCGTTTAATCCGCCTGCCTCCACTTACATTTTTGAATTTATTCCCAAGAGAACATTTCGCTGAGAAACTTTTGATGCCATTCCACTTCGGCCCTTCCTAATTTGTCAAACTCCGTGTCGTTTTTCCCGGAAACCTTTCTGGGGTTTTTCTCTGGCTGCCACTGATGGTCAGCCGTTCTCAGTTTCCACATCATCAGACAAACCAATTCCTCATTCCGCCCCTCCGCGCCTCTTGAAAACCCCATCGCCCGGTGCCCACATCTTTTAGCTCTCGGAACGCAAAACATTCAACAGTTACAAATTGCTATTCGCACAAAATTTCAGTTATCTGATAAAATATACACCGCACACAAATACAAACATTTGCCTGGAAATGGAAACCGCTTGCCACATCAAAAACAAAGGAATTAGAAATTCATCACATCTTTCCTATTCTCTAAAAGGTATAGGTAAACACACAAGAAAAGAACCCATAAATTGATGTTGTATTTATTCATCTATAGAGAGCTAACAAATAATTAAATAAAGACCTAAATTTGGGTTTATAAGGGAGTTTCTTTTAAATATGTTGAATCTTTGGTTCCTTAAAGAATTTGAGGCGTTTGAGCTATTCTTTAAAAGGTATAAATAAACACATAAGAACCGAACCAAACGTATTTAATTGATAGAAATAAAGCTTTTATAATCTGGCTTTTCCAAACATTATTTCAGTGCAAATTTGAATTTTTGACAAGTTATGCACAAGATGGTCAAACTACCGATAAGCACGACTTCAATAGCAATCGATTGGAAAACGATTTATAGCTGTTTCGATTGCATCAATCTGTCATCGAATTGTGGCAATTGGAAGTTTTGTGCCAGTGTGGCTGGGTAAGAGATAGATAGACCCTTTCGAAACTCGATGCGTATTTATATCCCTATGTCAAATTGTGCTTACCGTTTCAATATATTCTGTCATCTAGCCACTCATCCTCTCGGATGCCGCAAATTGGCACACTACGCACTTTTGAGGTTTTCAAAATATTTGGCAAGCGCTTCTGCTTCTGCAATTTCTCGAATTTCCCGCTAATGTTATTTTTCACTCTCGGTCTGATTTATTTGTGAAGCGGCTGCGTCCGTGGCTGGGAGTAAAATTATTTGTTTATTTTCCATGCGTTTTGCCAGCTAATTTGCATTAGATGCAGGATGGGGAAAATGTCGGGGTTATCAATGCCCGTCCACGGCCTCTCCGGTTTTTAGTTTTATCAAAACAAAAGTTTTTGCCACTGAAGTTTTCTGTTGACTTAGCTTTAGTTTTCGGACTAGTTTTGGCTCTGGGTCGGTCGTATTTCTATTGTTTTTTAGCCACGTTGCCACTGAACTGCACGTCCCGGCATTGTTTTGCATACTGCGCGCCGCATTTGCCGGCGAATTTTGTTGTGCATGGGTTTTCCATGCATGCGAGTTTTCCGACTGCAGAGCGTTCGTGCGCTCGGCTTTCAGGTTCGTCGCCCGATTGGCCTGCTGCGTGTTGCGCTGCGTGTTGCGGTTGCCCCGCTGCTGTTGCCGTTGTTGCTGCCGCCGCTTTCCCGCTGCAATTTCCTCCAATTAACAGATGGTTCCCTCTCTCTCTGGCTCTCTAGCCGCGCTTTCCTCCAAACTTTCTCTCTTATACGGAACTCTCACTTTCGTTTGGCCAAGCAGCTCGCTGTTAACGCTTGCAGGGCTGTTAACATAGCTTGTTGATTCTGTGCAAACATATTTGTTACACTTTTAGGTGTCTTTGGGGCTTAAAAAAACGTAGTAGTTCTAAAATTTTAAATAGATTTTGTATTTTATCTTAAAAATAATCATTGCCAAATAATAAACATGTAATCTGCCAACGGTGCGTATGAGTAATGTTTCATTCGAATTAATCATACGACATGTTGACGCAAATTTCCCTTATGTTTTGTCACGTCCTTATTTGTATCCAGAATTATCCCAAATTTTGTTTCAAATCTTCAAAAAAGCATAATTAATTAATTATCAACATGTAGTCTGCCTACAGTGCCTATGAGCAATGCTCTCTGCACATTAATCATACGCCAAGTTGACTGCTAATGTATGTACTTTCAACCGCTTTAACTTAAATTTTCTTGAGGTGTTTTTTTTGGAAATATGTATATTTTTTTTACAATAGTTTGTTCTGGCTTGTAGATAATGCAATTTTGCTGTTTTATGCTTTGATAATTTCAATATTGTGTTGGTAAAACTTTCAAAGAATTCAAAACATTATATTGTCCATTATGTTTGGAGTCAAAGTAATTTAAATTAAAGCAGTATTATGTTAATAATCCATGTGTATAGCCAATTAAGTCAGAGCCCAACATCTGCAGTCCATGTCAGCCGGTCTGCTTCTGAAATAGTTTTAATTACATGTAAGCCCATATTAGGTTGGATTCAAATAGGATTTGATTGCTGATTGAATATTCTGCAGCAAATTGCATGTATTTTGCACGTTGATTATTTCTAATAATTGGAATATGCACTCTTACGTGCCCCTTGGGAATCCGATCACAGAAATGGATTTACAATTTACAGAGTGCGCTCAAGTGAAGAGTGCTCCATAGTGGCTTTAGTCAGATTTCCAGTATTGGCTAAAACTTTGCACAAACAATCAGATTTCGGATGCCCATCGTTGAGAAACTAATTTCTTTTCCAATTTATAGGGTAAATAAATCATTTCCCAGTACGGCCACCATTTGTCTTCGTTCCCATCTCCTGGGTCGAGATGCCTCTGGCATTGAAATATAATTGCTCTGCACTTGGGTAACCACACACCTGGCCAAAAGCCGGGAGTTGGCCTCCTCCCTGACTGGGAGTCATTAAGAGAATATCAAATTTGCAGTTTTTGTTCGCACTCAACTTGCAAAGAAATTGCTGAAATAATTTCCATGTGGAGCAAGTTTAAGTTTTTGCCGAACAAAAAACTTTTGACTTGGTTAGAGCAAAGTGAGAAAAAACTGCTGGCAAACATATTGAGGCAAATCTACAGGGACAGGGAAAAGCGTTGGGCGAGAGTGACACACAAAATATGGCAACTGCCGGGATTCTTTTGAGCCGGGCTTTAGTTTCGTCCTTTAAGTAAAACTTTTAATCCTTCTGGTTGAACTTCCGTTAGTTTGCTTAAAGCCTCCTCCATTGACACTGAAAAGTGCTTAAAATTCGCCCAAACGGGTGCGCTGTTTATTGTTTACAATTTCTCAAATCCCAAAAGTTTATCACACCAAATTGTATCCTGCGTGAGGCTTGTAAAAGTTTAAATTAAATAAGCTGCTAGCGAGGAGTTTGAGATTTAAATACCCCTGAGAAAAGGATTTATTCATTCTACAATATACGAGTATGTAGGATATTCTACGGTTCGACAGCAGCAGCGGGTAAATGTTGTTTTGGCGGTTTGTAGTTCGGTCCAAAAAACTCGCAGCTTAATGCACATAATTGAATTTGGACAAGGCATTTTCGCTTGTCCAGAGTAATTACGGCTGCTAAAAATCAACTCATTAAAGTTTGCTTTGAAATCTCTTCCAAAGAATATTAAATCATTTTCGGCTTTAAAGCAATTTGGGGTTGATTGAATTAAGTTAACCAAAGCACAGACGATGTGGCTGCGAAAGTTTTGGGTGGTTTTTGCCGCTCCATTCTGGGAATGCAGACGCATAAGGACAACATTCTCCTGGAGGGTCAGTTTATCATTTTAAAATGCGTCCCGACCTGCTCCCCCAAATTTCCTTGTTGCGGTTGCTTTTGTTGGTCGAAAGTTTTTCGGTGGCAGGCAAAAACTTTTCTTATAAATTCTGTTAATTTTTTCCATTGCCGTTTTCCCGCTTGAATTTCCATATAAATACCAGCAATTTTCCGAAATTGATTTTCGACAAACTCAGCAAAATAACGAAGTGAGTTGGCAAAGTAGCCCGAATGAATTTTTAATGAACTGTGTTTGCCCATGTATGCAAATATGGAGCTCACTGTGCAGCTATTAGTTCGTTGTAATTTGAGAATTTCATTACCAGGTTCCCAACCCGCACACTCAATCACGATAAATGGTAATTTCGTTTAATTTACGCGCTCAGCAGCAGTACAAAAAATTATGCAAATTAAATGGTTTTCAAATGATTAAAACGAGGCCTTGCAAAAGCGAGTTAATTAATTATGTTACTATCGATTAGAAGGCTCATTAAAAATATATCAATGTTGCCGGGTTAATTGAGTTTTAGGTTTTTCTATGACACCATTTCACACTATAAAATAAAGCAAGTAAAGCAAGTCGAGATTTCCCAACAATTAGATATTTCTACCCTAAATTATATAGACAAATACGCAGAAAATACAGTTTTTTGAAAATTGCAGAGGCGGAAAGGGGCGTGACTAAAATTTAATAATGAAATATTCTGCGTAAATGCTTAATGCATATAAAGCAAAAAGAATAACGTCTCTAGCCTTTACCATCTCGGAGAACGATCTGTTCATACATACAGACGGACAGACATACGGACATGGCTAGATAGTCTCGACTGTTAATTTCGATGAAAAATATATATACTTTGTAGGATCGGAAAACTCTCTTTCTCCCTGTAACATAGATTTGCACAAATTAAATTACCATTTTGAAACCATGTACCATAATGTGAAAGTGATATGTAATTAGTGTACATGGTACGAGTATAATAAACAAAAGGATTTTTGATGTGCTAAATTCCACACATTTAAAACTGTGTATTTAGATGTTGTGATATATGGATATTTTTGTTTTTTTGTTTTTAACAAAGATCACACATTTCAAAGATGAAATTATTTTCACATTTAATTCGTCCCATTCTTGCCAACGCAAATTATGTCGGATGCAAATGATCTGAGCGGAAAATAAATGCCGCGCATTAAAAATAATAATTGCGCACAGAACATTAATTAATAGTTTGGACAGAGACTGTGCGTTTTTTGTGGGGGTGTGGCATGAAATATTATTTTTGCAAATTTAGTACGTGTTTAGCGGGTATTTCTAGAATTTTATTACGCCAATTAATAATTGAGTCATTAATTTAATGTGTTTTTGTTTTCATCCCATGGCTGGCGGCGTTGCTTTTTTGCACCTGAATAAAATTTAATTAGCCATAAATAATTGAGCTCTTGCGGGATGCAATTGCAAAGTGAAAAAAGCGTCTACTGTTTCGATTTCATAGCTCGAAAGGCAGACGGGTTGGGACCGTTTTAGCTTGTCAATCAATTGTGGGAATGTTTGTCTCATCGTCGCATCGTTGGCACCCAGATGAGGATGGATCGTGGATGGTATGAGATGGATGGCCGTGGTCTGGGAGCTGCGTGCGAATATGTATATGCTATACTATACGACTCATGCCTCTGCCGCCGGCTGTCAGAATGTGATTGACATGCACAAGTGAATCCCCCTCCACAGTCGGTGACCGAAATACGAGTCCGCACTCGAATTTGAGTGCGAGTATCTGGCCGAAAGTAAAACCGAACCGTAGCGCACCAAATCTCAGGCTAGAGCACCGTACCGCCCCTGCCACCCACTCATTTGCATTTCGCCAGCTTCCGTACAGTTGGAGAAAAGTCAACAAAATTAGCCAATTGCATTTTAGATAGGCGAATAAATTGATAATTTATTTGGTATTTCAGAAATATAGTATACCAACAACATTCTTCTACTTCTAACTATGGGTAACAGTTCTAATCATATAGGCTATATGGACACATTTCACTCATTTTGTCCAGCTCTGAGAACTTCAACGTTCAGTTCTATAATCTAGACAACACATAACTTAAATTATATAAATTAGGTCTATTGATAAAGCCTAATGAGTTTTCTTTCAACGGGTTCAACGGATACCAATACACCGATTGCATTTGTGAATCAGCAATATGCATTAAATTGTTTTGGGTCCTAAAATGTTTTCTGTTAAAGATTTTCCAAGGTGTAGGGCATACAATTCACTTTCCCACAAGAGTTCATTGCACTTGGTACTTTCCTTACATTATATGTGCCAAGTGCCTGCAGAATATTGGCATGTTTGCCGGCCCACTCCTCTTGACTTTTCTGCACCACCACCCCCACAGCCCGCAGACCACGGCCCTTCCACCGCACGAATGCCATTTCATACAAAAGTTTTCAATTTTTCCTTGGACTGTTTGCCCTCGTGTCTGGGAATTGTCCGGCTGCGCTGTACGGACGGATTGGTCAGCTATAGCACCGCATAAATCTAGACTGGCTTCAGTTCCAGTTACACTTTTCGCTCATGAGTCATGCCACATAAATCACCCAATCCCGAAAATACTGCTGCAGCAACTCAACCCGCCCGTCAATATTTATTTTATTTCACATTTTTCGCCAGATATGTCACAGAAGTGAAATGCGTCGGTGAATGGGGCAGGGATTCGGAGGGCTTCGCAGAGGATTGGGGGAAAGTGAGAATTTGTCTTTGTTTTAAATGGTGTCCCCAGTTGACTGTTCTGGACTGGTGGCTTTTATTTGCTTTTATCCGTTTGATCCTGTTTGCTTATACGGAAACTCTGAAAGGCTATAAAAATGGCACACACACACCTTTAATATGTCCCATTCCAAGCAATTAAATAAATAAATGAAAGACTCTTATCTCACTTTAAATTCATATTTAACAATTTGATTAGAAAAACATATTAGTTTAAATGTTTTGTAGCCGTGTGTCAGCCTCCCTAATTCCAGTTGGCCCCAAGGCAAACGCTACCTTTAATGTCGCCCCTATGAGCCCGAAAGTCGTCTAATGTTATACCGTGTCAAGATGTTGCTACTTACCAACTTTTGCCGCACGCGGAAGGGAGACTGCCCGCTTATCTGAGGCAGGTCCTCCACGTCCTCCATCCGCCCCATGACTTTGCTCCCCCGGCTGCATGTGACATCCACTGCAGGGAAAAACAAAAGTGGCGAGCTAGCTGCACTTGCTGCTCCTGCAGTGCCATAAAAAATTCATTTCCAAAACTTGTCGTCGAGATAGAATGCATGGTAAGAAAGTTTTCGTTTCATAATTTTCAGTTGCAGTACTTTGGAGGTGGATTTGCCTTCAGCAGCTGATTACTGCAGCTTGGGAGTGGAATGTTTGTTTCATGCCTTATATATCATTGATAAAAGCTTTTCTTCTGCAGCCAATTTCCCAGCATACTTTTCGGATTGCGTGCTGCAATCGCTGTGCAGATCTTTGAACCCTGAACTTTATGCCTGCCCGTGTCTGTCCTGGATTTTTCCATGCCACCGCCCCAAAAACACAAAAAAAACGTAAGCAAATAAACAAAATAAAGCGTTAATTGCTCGTAATGGTATGGGGGCGGCAGTCCACCTCCAAAAGCAGTCTGGACGCATGTCAAATATTTTAGATAATGACTTTCTGCGGCCTCGGCCAAGTCGCAATAATTGAGCGGTTTATGGCCATGTTCAGTTCATTTGCCCGCTGCTGCTGTTGCCGACTTTTGTGCTTTTGCGGCTGTTTCAGTCGTTCCTACCAAATTATGGCCATTAAAAATATTTCGCCTCGCTTGGCTGTTTTGCCTCAATTTGTTTCTGACATTTTGGTGAGGTTAGCCCCAGCAGACGGAATGGCTGAGTGACGTTTTATATTTATAATTTCCCATTCAGCATTAAAGTCGGCAACTGCCAACGTGCTGCCGTTGGTAAAACGACTATTATTCCTAAAAATTAATGTTCAGTCTTTGCTTCTAATGAAATTCTGATTCTAATAAAAGGTTAATGTGATTGGGAATAGTCTGGTCCATGAAAGGTTTTACAATTAATTATACAAATTTTAGTTTAAAGAGTTGTAACTGCATTTCCAGGGAGATTGAATTTGCTATGACATTTGTTTGCGGCGTCACAGCCATCAATCAATTGGAAAGAACAGCGTCAATTAAATGCCCGAATGAATGCAGAACCGCTTCGTAATAAGTGGAGCATGGTTCAAAGGCATTTAATTAGAGGCATGGCACAGGTTGCTGCTAGCGGTTAGTTATGCCTGCGGGGCAGCAACCAGCGGGGGGGACAGCTTCAACCGTGCTGCATAATAAAAACGATGCTCGGCACACAAACCGCTTTCCCCTTGCCGCGGAAAAGCCGCCAGGTAGCAGATGTGTATAAATTTCATGCAGTGCCCGGAGAATCCAAGAACTCTCTGGAATTACGCGAACCAAACATGCGAAAAGGATACACATGGAAAATAGTCATTGGTTTAGATATTTCACATATCCATTAATAGGTATATAAGCACCAAGCCAAAGATGCTGCCTTATAAAGTACGGCATAATTCATGGGCCTAATCTCAAGAGTTACCTCAGATAATTTGGTTAAGATTTGGCGGGCATACTATAGAGCTTATTGTAGCACCCACATATTTCATCGACTCATTCTCAGCAGTGTATGGAGATGTGGTATGGAGATGGCGCATATGAGGTTGCGTGAGCTCAGGACGCCCTGGGCGCGGACGACATTGACAAATGATGCCCTGGCCATGGCGCACACACAATCGGCTGATGGCCATATTCCGAGCAAAGCGCTGACTTGGGTGGTGGCGGTGCGGTGCTGCTGCCTGTGCCGGCCCAGCCCAGACCGGTGGGGCAGGTCGAATATTTGTGAACCCCAGTGGGTCACAGGAAGCGTAGGACCACCGCACCAAACTGGCCAAAAGTGCAATGTCCTAAACTGACCAATGGCAGTAACGACAGCGGTATAACAATGCCACCGAAGGTCCTTTGTTGCAGGAGCAGCCAGAAAAGTTGCAGCTGCATTTTATGACCCCGAAAATACTCCTTGCAATGTAAGCTTTCTTTTGAAAAGTTTTCTCAAACAGGGTGTCAAGATGTGTATATTTATTTAGCTGGAAAGTCGCCTGTTTTTTTTGTATTTAGGGCCATGTTTTTGAGCTTGGGTGTGTAGTAATTATTAGATGTTTCTTAGTTAAAAAGTTCTCGGGCTTGGTGTCTCATTTTTCGTGGTTGTCGACCTCTTTTATATTGCTTGTTGGGCCTGAGCATTTGGAGCACTGATTGGTATCCATGAGATATTGGATCTACGACATTTGGAAAGATAAGAAACCATTTCTTCTAAACAATAGCTGGACCTACCGATGGGTGTTTTTCACAAGTCTCGGCAAGGCGTCCCCAGAATTTGGTATGGCAGTTGCTGCACTCATAGTTCTTACGTGGGCGATCGCAGATGCAGGGCTTACCCCCTTTATAGTTTTTTGGCAATTCGTATTTCAGCTTGCCGGACACGTTGGAGGGGCTGGCATCCTCTACACGCTGGGCCAGACTTTCCTTGAGTTCCTGTTCCAATTGTGTCGGCGGAACAGGCGCAAATATGTTCGCCACCACCACGCCGCGAGGGGTCACCTCTCTAGACGATGGTCCGTCTAGGTTCAAGTACTGCGAATCAAGACGGGCGAATATGTCTCTGGGCTCTGTGCCACGGATATCTGCGACAGAATGGCCGGAATGTAGATACCGAACTATTAAACAAATTTATACTTATTACTCGGACGAGATCCGGTTTTGCCGTTGTAGTGCTCCATGGTTAAATTTTTAGCCTTCCTTTTTTTTTCACACCAACAAAAGTTGCAGCCACGTTGTTCGACTTTAGAAAAGCGAATAAATTTCTGACAGTTGCCAGTGCTGATTAAGTTGAAACACAAATCGGTCGAGCCAGTGTTGGAAATTTGTAACACACCCCGAATAAGAGCACCCTCTATTGCATTGCCTGGCAATCTTGGCAACTTTTTGAACGGCCGCAGTTTAAAAGGCAAAAAAATATTGACAAAGTGGCCAACGACGTGACACAGCAAATTCAATTTGCAATAAAAGTGCGCAAGAATCGTTTGAGAGGAAATAATAGCGTAGAGAAAAAAAAAACCGGGCAAACAAGGATCAAGTGAAGTCGTGCAACAAGAAGGTGGCAATCTCTCGATAAATGGTTGCCTGCGGATAAGTTTACCCAATCCGGATACCAACTCCGGACAAATCCGGACAAGAGCATTACACATGTGGGACACGAGTTCATCCCGCGAGGGCTAAAGTTTTGGCCTCACTTCCCACCTCGAAGGCTAATTTGTCAGCGAAAAGTTTCTTTTATTTCGGCCAACTTTGCAGAGCGAAATCCGTAATCTCTGCTGTCTGCAGCTGACAAACTTGGCAGACTCGAAGTCGGAAATCTCGGCGGCGTGCGAGCGGAACATTATGCAAATGAAAAATTGCCCCTACATTTGCATTGGCAAGCAGCAGGTAAATGTCGGGGAAACAGAATCCTTGCTCCCAGTCTTCCCGAGTCCTTCATGCCGCATCCTTCACTTTGAGCCGTGCAAATGCCATTCCCAACATAATTCGCATGCAAAATAGTTTGCTTATGACGGAGTCAGCGAAATAGAATCTCTAATAAATTTGCATTCCATAGGGGACTTTGCATATTTATGTTCACTTTTCTGTCACTTTCAGAAACATAAGCGTGGTAGATATTAAGCGTTGCTTTTTCCACGAAAAATTAATAAATTGAACAAGTTTTTCATTAATTTTAAAGTATTTGGCTTAATTGAGAAAACATATTTTATTGAAATCGGGTTGGAACATTTTTGAATATCACACACCCTTGCAGAAAAAAAATTTTTATTCACGGTCACTGCAATGGGAAACGCAAAGGCGCAGCGGCCTTGACCGTGGAGCAGGTACACCTAAAAGATTCTGGGAAAAGTTCCCCTAAATATTCATGAAGCGCCAGCGTAGTGCAGTCAATCATCTCAATTGCAGAGCAGCCGTCATCATCGTCACGGGAAACTGCCGCTGACGGCGACGTCGGGGAGAGAATAGCAGCCATTTTGCCTTCGCATCTCTTCCCATCCTTGTGTTTTTCTTTTCCACCCCCTTGCCTCTATGTCCTGCAGGCAGCTCAAATCACTTCCGCTGTGCGCACAGGAAATGAGCAGCCATATTGCCTGCCTAGACTGACAAATGCAAGGACCCTGTACTTGCTCATCCCAGTTAGGTCTGCCACGCTAGGAGTTGGCAATTTGGCTTTTTCTTTAAAAAGGGGTTTCTGTTCTATAATATAATAACATTTATAATCTTTAATTTAAGCAATATACTTTCAAGCCCTAAAACCATTTTAAATATCTATGAGGAATGCTTAAGGGATATGCCTATGCATGGTATTTTATTTTAGATATATTGAAACTAGTATTATAGTAAAAGTATTTCCGAAATCTTTACTATCACTGTATTTTATATACTGTATAAAATATGATACTGTATTTTATTGAGAAATGGTATTTTTAAATCGTGGTGATGTACAAATACTTATCGGCTGACTGGCCGATATTTAGGAATGTGCCGATATTTAGACCTTGAATTAATCGATTCACTTTAAAAGATGGTGTGTGATTGGAATATTAAACATTTAAGCAGGCATTAGACAATCAGCTTAAGCGGACCTATTACATGTCGATCTATTTGAATTTGTATTAAAAACAATAGAAACTTTGTATATATAACTTTTCCAGCATTTCGGTCAAGGCGATTCTTGGCATCACTGATACGCACACGTGCTGGAACTTGGCCCACATTGTTGGTGGTGTGTTTTATTTTTATTGGCTTTCCTTTGTTGTTGTCGGATGTTGGCAATTTCATTGCAACTTCCGTGAAACGTCTGCAAGTGAGCGGCGGAAGAGTTAAGTTTCTTTTAATTTTCAGCATAAGCGAAGCGCGGTTGCCGGCAACAATGCATAAAAAGCATGGAAAACCACGGAGGAAAATGCAGAAAATCCGGAAAGGAGAATGGGAAAAGCGGTAAAAAGGCCAAGATAACAGCCAGCCTGTACACACGCATGAATCTTGGACTCATTTCCGTTGAATAATAAACGCCGGAGTCCGAAGGCAAATGGATATAAATGAAACATATGACTGCAAGGAAGATGACGAGGTCATTTAAGANCGATATTTAGGAATGTGCCGATATTTAGACCTTGAATTAATCGATTCACTTTAAAAGATGGTGTGTGATTGGAATATTAAACATTTAAGCAGGCATTAGACAATCAGCTTAAGCGGACCTATTACATGTCGATCTATTTGAATTTGTATTAAAAACAATAGAAACTTTGTATTTATAACTTTTCCAGCATTTCGGTCAAGGCGATTCTTGGCATCACTGATACGCACACGTGCTGGAACTTGGCCCACATTGTTGGTGGTGTGTTTTATTTTTATTGGCTTTCCTTTGTTGTTGTCGGATGTTGGCAATTTCATTGCAACTTCCGTGAAACGTCTGCAAGTGAGCGGCGGAAGAGTTAAGTTTCTTTTAATTTTCAGCATAAGCGAAGCGCGGTTGCCGGCAACAATGCATAAAAAGCATGGAAAACCACGGCGGAAAATGCAGAAAGTCCGGAAAGGAGAATGGGGAAAGCGGTAAAAAGGCCAAGATAACAGCCTGCCTGTACATACGCATGAATCTTGGACTCATTTCCGTTGAATAATAAACGCAGGAGTCCGAAGGCAAATGGATATAAATGAAACATATGACTGCAAGGAAAATGACGAGGTCATTTAAGAGGATACATTTTAGTGTTACGTTGTTATGAGTCTACATAATGCTATTCACATATTGCTATTCATGGGTTTTTAAAGTCAATGCGATACCTAATAAACTAATAAATAAAATTATCCTACGAAATATGCTTTTATTTTATTTATCACAGAGTATCTGTGCTGCCTGTATAGCCAGCCACGCAGGACTCTTCCATCTTGTTGTATATTGAAACAGTCGATTTGATTGGCTGCGATTGAAAACCGAAGCGGGCTGGGCGCGTGGGTGTCAGGTCACACATCCCGGCTTCGGCAACATGTGTTGCAGGCAAACTGTTTGCCGGCATTCTTCAATCTTCGACCTCCCATCGCAGGTTGTGCGCGGAAATGAAAACGAAATTAAACTGAAAATTTAACTCACACACAAACGGGTGTGGGCGCACATCCGCTGGGGTTGCCGTCATGTTGCAGGCGCAATTAAACGAAAAGGAAAAGCGCCGGCTCCGCCCGCTTAAGCCTCGAGGATAAGTGCAACTGTGTTTGCAATCTGCATATTGTACATTCATCGGAGCAGACCGTAAAAAATATCACAGAATCTGAGGATAATAATATACTCGTATGTATGGTGTAAAAATATTGCGAAAGTCACGGTTTCTAAGCTCCAGCTGTTGGAGGTAAGTGGGTACACTAACAAAACAATTTTTTGTACAACTTTTAACCTAGAAATCTTGAAGTAGAAATGTAAAATGCCTCGGATATTGTAGCTTGTTGTATCTGCTAATATGAAAAAGATCAGGCCTTGTATTAAATGATTTAACTTACTACATTTTCAGTGTAAGTAGTTATTTGCATCAGCGTTTCCCCGGCAATAGCAACCGTGTCCATAGCACCACTTGCATCCATCTATATCTGAACTCTGTATCTGTATCTGCTATTTGTGCTTGTGCATGTGCAGTTTATATTTACAGATAAACAGTTCTCTCAAACGTGCTGAGTGGCTGTGCTTGTGGGCGGGCGCGTGGGGGCGTAGGGGTCAGGTCACCATCGACTTGATTGTTTTTCCGCGTGCGGTTTCCCTTGCCGCAAGCTCTTCCTTCCCCCAGCACCTCCGCCCCCCGGCTTTGTCTCGTGCACCTGAAAAAGGAGAAGGATCAGGAGGCGGAGGACGCCCCATGCTTGCCTCGGCCTTGGGGGCAAGGGCAAAATGAAGTTAAAAGCAAACACGGGCCATTGTCTTTGCGGCTGCTCTGTTGGTTTTAATTATAGAAAAATGTTTATTCTAAAAATGTCCGAGATACGGTACGGGAAGTGACAGTTGCATCTTTCGGGCAATTAAATAAGCAGTGTGTATTTGAATATATTTAGATTTTGGCATAAGCAACCATGTTCTTGAGTTTGCTTACAAAAATATTCAATTTCCCATTTATTTTAACCCAATAAGTGTGTCTCAATGTAAAGAGGATTTAGATTATTAAAGCTTAAGCGGCAATCTGGTTTATTTTTGACAAACATAAATATTATGCTATCAAACAATGACCATGTCCCTGGCCAGGCATTTATTGATGTCCTTTGGGGCTGTGGAAAAAACAAGCCCGTTTTGTGGTTAACCACCGAGTCCGAAATCCGCTGAAAAAAAGTGTCAACTGAATGGTCCCTAAATTACTGTCAATTGTTGACTGCACATTTTTTGTTTCTATTTCACATTTGAATTCATTTAATTGGTTTTTGCTTCCGCGCGATAGCTACAGCCGCATCAGCAGCAATTTGAAATCGATTTAATAAATAGCGTTTCTCCTGTGTTTGCTGCTGCAACCGCATAACTGCAGCCACCAAACAGTCGAAGAATTACATAAAGCCAATTAAGGGAATTGTGCAATGTGCACAGAAATTTCTATAGTCCCCTTTTTTTTTGTTTACTCACCGCAATTTGCATCACACAGGGATGCCGAAGGGCTGAAGGGTTGAACCGATGGCATCGATTCGACGCGACGTGGGTATCCCCAGATGTCAAAGTAGGCGGAATTTCAACGATAAACACCTTTGCCGATCGAAGTATTTCGATTGAAAGTCTGCTGGGGATTTTTTCCTGCTCACGGTAAGCATGGATGGAAAAAAGGCAATATATCGCTGCCAAGGCTAGAGAATGTTCTCTACGTAAGCCGCTTTTCCTTTGTTATGTGACCGCCAGCACGTCTTTTGCGAGGCACCTAAACCAAGTTGGAATAGGGGGGAAAAGCGAGGACGGGATGGCCGGGAGGCTGCAAGGATATGAGAGGAAGCTGTCATGGCAGCCTCCGCAGGTTGGGGGTGACGGACCCGGCAGGAAGGATAACCGAGGCGACCGACTTTTTAGGTGAAACTTTTTTAAAAACAGTCACGTTGGTTTATTTTTATAAGCAACGCAAATTTCTTCGTACCCAACTTTATTAAATTAAATTCCCCGCATCGTTATGGCAGCTGATGAATTTTCTAAAAATATTCCCTCTACTTTTTCGGGGTCGGATGCCTTAAAGCCATCATCAGACAGAACTCAATCAAATTTAGCCTGCCATTGACTCACACTTCATTGCGATGGCTTGCGCCTGTAATTATTTGGCCCTGAGTGTGTTTCCTCATTTTTCGATTTTGTTTTGCTCGCCCTTTGAAGGGGCTTACAGTGATGGACATTAGGCAATTACAGGGGGAAATGATGAAGAACCCGGCAAAGCAATTAAACCGAAGCGGAATCGAGATGATGGGATGCCTGGGTCCTGGAGAGCAAAAGATGAGGACGGTTCGACGCACTTCAGGCGATTGAAATCAATGGACTTGAAGGATGCTCTTCGGGGCATTTGAGCAGAGTTCATAGATTGACATGCGACTGATTTGTTTCTGGTTCGCTATTTATTTCGAGTTATTCAACAGGAAGCTCACATGCTGCTAGTTCCGGCGGTAATGCCAGAGAATTGTGGGGAATCTCATTAACAAATACAATAACTTGGCAGTTGATTTCTAATTACTGCGCTCGACTTCAAAGTCAAAGCATCCTGGAAATCCGAGTGGATTATCGCGTGTTTTGCGACCCTTCTCCTCCTCCAATCAAGTGCCATTTAATTTTCAATTCAGTTCACTGCCATTGAAGGCGCTTACAAAACACACGCGCCTCGAGTTCCCTGCCCCCCTTTTGTGGCATGAGCTCATAAACCCGGCTCGGAATCCATGGCCTTTCACATGTCACAATTTGAATGCGGCCACGCCCTCGCCTTCGAAATGAAACCAAATTTCTGGGCAGGCTCCTTTAATGAATGTCTTTCGAATCGTTCGCCTGTCCGCCGCCGGCTCATTGAACCGAATCCTAGACGGGGTCGGAGGGCAAAGGGTATGGCGCCCGGAGAATCCGCAAAAGCCGCCGGAGCAGACAGCTCAAGTGGTTGTGGATCAGACGAGGTGGTCTCTTCTTCCATTTGGAGACCGCCCGACCCAATTCAATTATGTCTGCGGTGCTCTACTCACTTTCGTTTAGTTTAGACTTCACGAAAAGTAATTCCTATGAAATAGGGCAACTTTCGGATGAAACAAAACAGCTGGTAAGAGGAGCAGCTAGTTTTTCAGTCTTCTAAGCCAAATGTAAATTAGTACACCTATTATCTTATCTGAATTGTATAGTTTTCTTTTTAAACTGTAGGGAGAACACACATATGGTACGGCATCTTTTGTTCCGATTAATTACCAAAAAATAGGGAGCATTTTATTTCAATATATCAGCTATCGATTACCTTTTTGTGAGACTTTGAAAGACTTTTTGCTGCTAATAAATTTAAGCTTTTACCTTGGCTAGGAAATATACTAATTATTGTTTTTTTGTAGCCAAAAAAGTTTCATCCTTGATTCGAAATAAATTCCATTTTAAACTCTAAACACAAGCTGCTACAGCTACCCTAATTAAGCAAGCATTTTGAATAATTTGGCACACGTGCGTGTATTTCATCCTAGGAAAAGTTTATCTTTTTGGGCAAAATTGGTGCTTCCGCTAGAGCAAAAAATACATAATAAAAATAAAATAGGACACGACGCAAATGGAGAGAAGCCTCCAGAAAAGAGCTTGGCAAAAGGAAAAACAGGATCTCTGCCTTTACATAAGTGGGCATATCCGCTGCACGTGCGATGAACTCAAAGCCCCGATGCCCAACACTTGAGTTTTGGGTCCCGAGATGCCAGGTCCTGGTCCGGAGCTCAGAATTCCGAATTCCGAGCTGCCAGTCACCCGGCCTTTTTATCATAATCGAGTTAATGTTTCTGTTATTGTTGCCTTCACTGTTTGCCAGCACCCATTCAAGTGTGAACATTTTAATATTTGCAATAAAAGCAACGAATTTGTCTTGGTCTTGCCGTGGAGTTTTCAACACGCGCCGTACTGAGGATAAAGGAAAACGTTTTTTGGGGTATGGGGCTTATCTGTTGTTTGAAAACAGCTCGATTTCCGTTCCACTCAAATAATTTTTGGGAATTTTTCCTATGCAATGGGATGAGATGCTACAATTAACCTGAATGCGATAGCAATTTCACTCTGGGGCAATTGAAAATTATTACATTGCAAATGCGCCAGGCGGCAGGAGCGCTTCCATTATGCATGGCAATCGGACTGTGAAAATGGCAAATTCAATTGGGCATGGAGGGCGAAGGAAAATTAGGCGTCGTGTTTAGAAAGTGTTAAACGGTTTCCTTGATAAATACATCTGTTAGGAGCCACTCGAGCGAAATAGGAAATTGTGGCAGCTACAAAACAAGTCATTATTTATTTGCTCGAATCAAGTTGTGCCATTTAAAATAAATAGATGAGTAACAAAATAGTATTTTTGTGCTTTGTTCAAATGAAAATTTAAGTTTTTGAAATTAAAAATGTAAATCGAGAGGCATTGTTATCTTTTTCAATTTATAAACCATTGAATTTGTAGATTTCCGAATCACTGAACTGACCCCACAATCGTAAATCGTAACGCGTAAAATCCTGCTCTAATGGTAAATCCTCCTTTGCCTCGATTAATTCTCAATGTATTCATCAGAATTTGCACGAACTCAAACAAAGCCAGTATGAAGATATTTAGTTGAGTGTCTCGACTATGAATACCCAGTTTTGGTTTCCACTTGATTTTTAAAGCATGCTTTTCCAGTGCACGGCATGTTTCTATGGAAAAGCTTGTGGGCGCAACACATTTTTTCTAGTTTCACGGTTATGGATAGGCTGAACTGCGTGATTTTCGCAACACGAATATATGTATATGTATTCTACCAATATCATATCCGAATTCGGTGTTTCTAAAATTAAAATTGTACACCCCACAAAATTTCGCGGTTTGCGGGGGTGCCGGAGGATGTACCTTATTTTAAAAGCAAACCTTTGCAGAACTTGTACCTCAAGATTCAGAATATGAAATTCTTTTTTGTCTATTTATTATAATCTTTGAGATCTAGGCATTGATACAGACAGACGAACGAACGGACAAACGGAAATTTCTGTTACAAGTCGGCTGTTGACCATTCCTGCTCCCTGTTACATACTTTTGTACGAACTCAATATACCCTGTTGTTTTTAAGAACGACATAACTCGCACTGGAGACATTTCACACCTGTTACACATGACAAGGATACTCTTACCTTTCCCGGGTTAATTAGCAGAGCGCCGTCTGGGCCCTGAGAACTTTTTGCCAGTTCAGTGAACCCGAATTTGAAAATCCGTCAGGGTTCAGCGACGTGACAGAGAAAGCTAACGAAGTGGCCATTCCGACAGTTTATTGATCTTGAAGTGTAAATCTGACCACTGGCCATCCATCAGGGGGGCGATGGGCGGTGGTCAGGTAAACCTCACCTCGCCTTAGTTGAACAACACGTGGATGGGCAGTGCGTGAAGGTCGCACCTTGGCAGGGCCATCAATCAAAGGCTTTGACAGTGTCTACGCCTCGAGTTGGCCGTGATGGAATTCAATCAATGTGATAAAGGCAATTTTGAAAATTCATACAAACATATGTGCGAAATCCATTGCGAAATTGGAATTTGAAGCTGTTGTGGTAGTTGTTGTAGCCGTTGCTGCTGCTGCTGCTGCCGTGAAGGCGATGGAAATTTCCGGCCCCTCTCTCCGTGCCGATAAATTGGAAATTCATCTCAAATGATATGCAAAATAAACAGTGAAATGGGCGCGGGCTCAACTCATCCATGGATTTGAAAGCGAGTTGAAAGCAAACAGACAGCGAACACAGAGTCCAAACAAATGGAACAGAATGGATAGGGGAAAAGTTTGTGGAAAGCCTCCTTTGTGTCAAACTTGATTAAGTTTTATTGTGCGCCCCAACTTTCCGGGCGGGGGGACGAAGTGAAATTTGGCGACCGGCTGACAATCGGTTTTTGTGGGTGTCCTTTTTGCGATTTCAAATTGAAAAGATTTGGGGCCTGAGAAGAGTGGCCAGAAAGGCAAATAAAATGCTTACAATTTCATAGAATATTAAAACGGGATTGAACTTTAAGGCCAGGGGCTTGGTTATAATTGAGTTTCACTTAAATAAAAATATTGAAAGTTAAGCCACTACTATAATCTCTGGGAAACCCGGGACTGACTGACTGCCACTCAACATGAGTGTCACGCAAATGCATTCAGCTTATTTTATTGGCCAATTTCCATTCACACACTTTGAGCGTTGGCTTGGAGCGTGGTGGGATAAGCAGTTGACCAGAAAAACTCGACTAAATGTTGATTTAAGCAAATTGAAATGACAACACGCAACTCCTAATTGCAAGGACTCTTCGGAGAAGGACCTGTGGCGGGAGTTGTCGTGAGCAAGAACTTATGAACTTTGCCGCGCGCAGGATTTCATATTCCTAACACGTCTCCGTGATGGCCCTGGAATGGTTGCCAGGGGTGAAGCTGGAGATGAAGATGAAGATGAAAATGGGCCCGGGACTGGGGACGAGGCGATGCAGATTAGGTTTACAGTTGGCGGGCTGAAAGGCGCTGATTTATGGCCATTTGGCGGCCAAGGCCGGGCGCATATAATGTGGATATATAATGCTAGTCTGCGGTCATTGGCGCTCGTCGTCTCACCGCGGTGCGAATTGGCCCACAAACAATGCCCTTCAACGGCCAATACAATGGCCGTGGCCGTGGCGAGTGTCTGGATGGCGTCTCCTTCTAAACGGCGTTTATCTAAAGGCTAACTACTCCTTTGGGTGTCTGGAATTAGCGCCTGCCACGCCCCCACAACGGCGACCCTCTTCCGCCCTTTCGACTAATTCTTATGACAGAATGGTTTCTTGTAAAACAGAAGATGGAATACCCTATTTACAGCATTGGAAACAAGCATGATGTATGCTTTACCAAACATGATAATTGCGATATAGTTTCGTATAATTCCACTATAAGCACTAGCTTTTTTTGAGCTAACATTTAACTACACGTTTATTTCCAAAATCCCCATTTCAGCAGTGAAATAATCTCAGTCATGGTTTGAAAAAGGAAGCTGGCTGAGGTAAGGGAAGGGACAAACCGTACAAAAGGACAAGGCGTCGCATAAAAAATTCATTCATAAAGTGGGTTTATCTTTTTCATTTATATCCATTGCCAGTCTACTGTTCTGCGCCAGCCCCGCCCATCCGCCCATCTATATCTCATGAAATTTAAGTTGATGTTTCTCAGCTTTCGGCTGCTCTGACATTTTTTTCGGTTTTCCTTTTTTCCTTTTTTTAAGACAACTTTCAACGCCCTCAAGGCTGTCGTTTAATATTTGCCAGATACTTTTTGTTGCCGCCGTGCGTGCCGTCGGTTTCTGATTTTAGTATTCTCATCCCTTTTCACGAGATTTAACCAAAAGGATTTGGGCTTGGTTCTTAAAGGCGCCACCCCAGGTCCACCAGAATGGCTTTAAGGTTGAGCAGCTCATCCACAGACTTCCATGGCCGTGCTTGTGTGGTAATTGAATTATGGCACATTACTGATTTCTCAATTTCCTGCCTTTAATCTTTCTCCCAATTGTTAATTGATATTGATTGGCTTTGTTAGAAGTAATTCGGTTCGAAAGTCTGTGATTTCATTAAATCCAATTAGAGGGAAAAAGCTGACGGATGGATGCAGTCGAAATGAAGTGAATTTTTCCTTCACCGAATATGTAACATGATGGCGTGCACAACCCACCTATCGCAACTTTTATCTTAAGGGTTAACCAACAGCAAAAGCTCATTTCCAGCCATTTACTTAATAATTCCCCAACCTAACCGTCTGGTTGTTTGTTTAGGCCTTCAAACGGGATCCCCTAGCTACTTGGAAAGGCAAGTTTTAATTGAATTATTGAGCCCGATGCGTTCACTTTTGGGTCTCCAACAAAGAAGTAAGCACTTATTTGCATGAGTTCATTTTAAGGGATTCTCGAGGGTCGAAGTGGTTCTAGACCAAAAACAATGCCCAATTCATTTGGCTAATATCTAATCCACATCCACTTGCCTCTAGAAAAGTCCAATTCATTCCCACTTGATCCCCAAATGTCGAACCATTATCGAACATACTCGTACAAATTTGGTGCGCAAATTGTTTGCTAATTTTCGGCACACAACATGCCGGATTATGTGATGTTGCCATTGAAGGTGCATCACAAAAAAGCGTCACACCAGCCAACGTTTTGGTGGCAACATTTTGGCACAAAGCGGCCGAATCTGGGCCAACTAGCCGGCCACATTTTGCTTTCGCTTTTCCGCTCTAGCGTTGCAATTAAAACGCGACACACACAAATGGAAAAACAATGTTCCCCGGACTGCGGGGCATTAAGCGGCGCCGATATGCCCCATGTGTCTGCCCGGGGGCCGTGGTCGGTGGGCGGTTGGCGGTGGGTGGGCGTGGTTGTCGGATATAAGCCACAAGCATTTTCATTTGCATTCGGAATGGATTGTTGGACATGGAATGAAACCGTTTCGCACAATCGGAATGCAAAAACCAAAAAAAAGAAGGGTACGAGCGTAACAGAAACAATAAAAATTAATAACAGAAGTTTGCCGGCCGCTGTGGGAACAATTATATTTGGGACAACTGGGAAAAGCCTGGCAAAGTGGCTCCGGGGGGTAACGAGAATTTGTTAGTTAAGTTGTGAGACATTTTCCCTTTTTAATAATTTCATCGGCGCCATACCCGGCAATATATATATGCAAGGGGAATTAGGTAATTATTTTTAAGTCTCAGCCTTAAGCAAAATGGTTTCGCTGCAAGCAAATGAAGGTAATTCCAAGAAGTTATTAGTCGAAACTTTTAGGTAGATGCTTAATTATCTTGCATTTTATGCGTCTATATAAGAAGGAACCACAAAAACAAGTTTCTGGCAAATCAACTTCTTGCGGCAATCACGCAGCGATAAACCTAATATGAAGAAATGTGCTTGTTGGCAAGTTTTTGCGCACATTGGCAAGAAGTCAGAATTTATGCATGTCAAGGACAAATTATGATAATGTGTGCCTGCCCAAATGTGCGTTTTGTGTTGGCACAAAGGAAACATATTGAAATTCTCAGACAAACCAATTGTCAAATTAGCTGCCTTGTATTCGTATTTTTTCTCCGGCTCAGATTGGCTGCCAATGTTAAATTTATGGACCCTTTGCATTGTACTTTAGCGTCTGATAAGAAGGGATAAGTACAGAAAAAATTAAAGGCGGGACCAATTCAAGCAATAAATTGTCAAGGTTTTTGCAAGCGGCAACGAGTATTTTAATTGCGCATACGCCATGTGGGTGGGTTTTGACCGAGGGCCTAGGCATCTAAATCATTTTGTGTGTGTTTTAGCGAGGGGTACCATTAAGCAAAAGTGTCAAAGGCTGTGGCAGCGATAAAACCGTTTTCCCAGCAATTTATTTATGTCGATTTCCATTTCCATTTTGTTTTATTTCATTTCGCCCTGTTTTATTTACTCAGCCAGCCGGGCCTCGCCCTCGAAATGCGATTTGGACACGCACCATTTGCCGGCATTGCCTTCAGTACCCCCATTTTCCAACACCCTTCTAATTCCTTATGGCAGGACTTATCGCCGTATGGATATTCGAAGACGTTACGCTCGGACTTCAGTTTGTCCCATAAATTAAACGCAATTAAATTGCTTAAAACGACATTGGGCGCGATAAACGTCGAGCAGTAGATATGTTGAATGTCTTATGGGATATTTCAGCAGACTGATGTGAGCGCTCCATGAAAACGCCGCAAAAACAGCTGATTTTTTGGCGGCTTTTCCAGGAAGAGCGAGTGGAAAGCTTCCCAAGAGAAACTCAGAGAAAAGCGCGGCATTTTCGGAGTAAGAGAGCAGCAGGACAATGTAAGCTCAATGTTAAACGAAAAGGGAAATGGCTGTAAAGCGAAACTGTTAACTGGGTAACAGGAGGATAACAAAGTAAAAGGTGGCAAGGACTCTTTAAAAATATTGTCAGAAATATTAACTGAATGGGGATGGTGATGTGAAGAATATAAATAAAATCTTGATAACTGAATTGACCACTATCAATGTTTTAGCTATCAATTTAAACACGTATTATTTTCATCAAAATTTAAATACGTTAAACATTCGTTGTAACGTGATGGCATCTCTGAATCCTTGAATTTTGCCCCCATAACCAAGTTAACCAATTAATATGAACACGCTTAAAATTATCCTTATTGGACCGACAAGTGCGAAGTCTTTGACAGTCTGTCTTGGTGTTGAAAAGGGTTCGAATCGGAACACAAGTCAACGTGTCCCCTCAGCAGTATGAGTTAATGGGATTTTGCAGAGACAAAACGAATCTGACAGCTTGTATCAGCAGATGTTGGACTGGGCAAAGGACATGGACATGGGCATGGGAATGGGATTAGGATTTAAATTTTTAATTAGTTTTGTCTTCACCAAGACTAATTTGTAGGTGAAGTGTTGACAATTAATTAAAAAACAATCACCTTCCATCCGGTTAGACCGGTAACGTTTTGCTGAAGAGGTAGACCTTTTGTATAGCCAACTATTATTTGTATTAAATTATCAATAAACATTACCATCACTTGGTATGAAAACAAATGCTTTATCTAAAGCTCATTACCCGGCTATGCTGTAATGGCCTTAGCTCAGAAAAGGCCAGCAGCAGTTTCCCGTCCTTTGAGGGGATAACTCACAATTAGATGACGGGGATAACCAGAACACTTATGCAGCTCGTCTACACCTCGCTCCGCATAATCCCATTCCGCATAATACTCATTATGGTGGCACTTGGGGGCAGTGGGACACGTGTCTTCTCAGTGTCGTCTGTTCTATAATTACGCATAGAGCTGCCCTGCTTGACTCCTCCTCAGGTGGCCCTCCATCTGGTCGCCCGGCCCCGCAGAGCTTCACTCCACCCCCGCAGTGGCATAACCGAAAAGTTTATATAAAAGTCAGGATGACGATGTCGGACAACGTCTGCGAGGGAGCGTGGGAATGGAAACCGAGTTTCTGTTTCTGTTTCAGTTGCCGTAGCTGATTCTGCTACTGTGGCAGGTGCCACCGCCCATTGTCAGTCTTGGGAAACTGGGAAACTGTGCAGCAAAGTGGACAATTTTATTGGGCGTTAAGCTTAGGGCTTTCAAATTCCTTTATTGCTTTATTAACTTATTTTACGATTCAAACTGTAAATTATTTAGATTGTTAGCAAGTTCTTGACGATGCTTAACTAAAGCTTAGATAGCGATACAATTATAATATTTAACCCAGTTAATTTACAAGTCCACAACTATATAGTAAAAATTGATTAACTTCTGAAAAGCATAGCCTTTGATCACGGAGCGTATACTTAATATTCACCTGAAATATTTGAAAATTTTCCCTTATGGCTGCTTTGCTTTCGATTAAATTACCCATCGATTAAAGGCCAATAACGTAAATGTAATTGTGCAATTACAATCACTTGTTGCATGGTGTAATCAAGCTGCGGAGGCGTGGCAGAGTGACGTTGTTTGCCAGCTTGCCCCCGATTACCTTGCATAAGCTGGAGATGGAGGCAGCCGACAATAGAATTTTGCAATCCTCGCCCCTGACGTCTGTCAGTCTGTCACCGAGTTGGCCTGAATAAGTGTATAATTAATTTCATTGCGGCAGCCAACGAGATGCGCACATAAACGTCCCTGGAAGGTAAGTTACAACAACAGCAGCGGCGGCAAGGAAAGGTAAATATTTTAGCCAGACAAATTGTTTCCGAGATGCAATTGTCACTATCGGCAATTGAGTCAGAGTCAGATTAAATGAATGAAATGAAATGCGCTGTCAAATGAAACAGAAATTCTGTTTGCCCTCGTCCTCTGAAACCCATTTTAATTGTTGGCCCCAGCCTGATCCTGGGTTTACACTTTTTTGGCAGTTACTCGTACCATTCATTCGACCGATGAAGGCATGGAAAATCCTCATTTTTTATGACAAGACCAATTGTTTGGAGCCAGGGTTTTTTATTGTACCGGCCATCATATATTTGATTACGCGTGGTCAAGTCAAGTTTCCATCTCCCTTTTATTTTGATGCGCTTTTTCCGGGAACGCTGAAATGGAATAAATAATTTAAAATGCCCTCGTACGAGTATAACGTTGTAAATATTCAACTGCAACCAAACGGAAGGGAGGCCTTAAAAAAGGCAGTGCACTGAAGAGGAATCACGCATCCATTTCGTTCTGTCAATGCAATTTAAGGGATCGTCGATGTGAAGTGGAAATTTAATTTGCACTCTGCTGCAAAATTTGTAATGTCCTTGGCCAATTTTCGAAGCTGCCTAGGGCAATGGCTGCCTTCTATATGCCTGCCGCCTTTCTAACTGAACTGAACGGAACAAAAGGGGCCGCGGCATTATGTTTTGTGGTGCTGGGAAAAGGGAAAAGGGACCGAGCGGTGCACAGGAACTGAAAGGATCCCCTTCGACTCTCGACTTGTGCATTGTGTGTGCGCTGGAATCCAGGCCATAAAGTTAAGCCTAACCAGGCCGAAACTAATCGCGTTTTGCGGCCCGACAGACTTGGCTGAATGCAAAATTAATTTATAATAAGCGCACCTTGATGCCTGATTAAATTTTCCCTCACACGTCAAGGGTCTTTCCGCCCCCGCTCAGGAGGATTAGCATTCAATCGAATTAATTCTGGGCGGGTTTTTACAAAATATTTCAATTAATATCTTGCAGGGATTACGTACTTTCATTAGTACAAATGGTATATTAAGTTTGTGCAATGTATGTAACATTGTAACTCTCGTTGTCGAGAAATCTCGACTACTGCAAAGTGTGCGTAGAGCGCAGCCAATCTGACACCTTTTATTACACCTAAGTAGGCATTTAAATACAGTGAGCATTTCAATACGAATGAACACTTCATCAGAAATTTAGTGTTTGGGGCCACAAATATATATATATATTTTTATACCATGTACCTTAAGGTACAAATGGTATATTAACTTTGTGCAAATGTATGTAACAGCCGTCTGTCCGTCTGTCCGTCTGTCTGTATGTATGAACACCTCGTTCTCGGAGATGGTAAGAGCTAGAGGTCTAGTTCTTTTTGCTTTTGGTGTGTTATTATTGCAGGCAGATCAAGTTTATTTCAAATTTTTGCCACGCCCCTTTCCGCCTTCGTAATTTGCATAAAACTGAATGTTCCTCGACACATTTGCCTATAACTTGGACAAAATAAGAGTTAGAGAGCTATTTCTTTTTGCATTATGTTTGTTTAGCAATTACGCAGATAATGGTATTATTGGATTTTTGCCACGCCCCTTTCCGCCTTCGTAATTTGCATAAAACTGAATGTTCCTCGACACATTTGCCTATAACTTGGACAAAATAAGAGTTAGAGACCTATTTCTTTTTGCAACATGTCCGTTTAAGTATTGCGCAGATAATGTCATTCTTGGATATTTGCCACGCCCCTTTCCGCCCTCGTATTTGCAAAAAAATCGATATCTTCGAAATGGTAAAAGCTAGAGACATAATTTTCAGTCCAATAAGTCCACTGATCGTCAAACACGTACGTGCAAAATTACGTACGGATCGGACAATAAATATAGAAGATATGGCCAATTAAAGTTTTACCCACCCCTTCTCTAGGCAACGGCATTCCGCACATAAACGAAAATTTGGTGAATTT